>CBVK0100135279.1:0-14454 GCA_900067695.1 Picea abies | reverse complement strand
ATTGTTTATCTTATGAGAATTGTGTTTTTCCGCATTCGCAATTTCAACAGTTTATCCTGATAAAATATCCATGCGATCCCTACTAACCAAATCTTATCGCTGATAACTCATATCCATGCAATTGAATGGTCATTTTGGCCTTGGAGCTATAGGGTGGAATAGCTAACAAACAAATGAGTTTAATGCCAACATTGCAGCATGGTTCCCTTGATTTATCTAAGGTTATCACATTTCGGTAACACAGTTAAATTAAGGTTTTATAGGGTTGGAATTTTGATCCATATTTCTTATGGTTTGGGTGAATTTAAAAATGGTTTGAATATTAACTCACTAAATTTATTTTTTATGTGGTTGATAAAAAAAAATTATATGGTTTTTAAAAGTTTGTATAAAAATATGTCTTAAAATGAATATTATAAAAATAAATATATATTTTTTATATTTTTTTACTGGTAAAAAATGATGATATGAACCATTATTTTTGGTTTACAAAGAATTGCTAGATATAAAAAACAATCACAAATTATTTAAAAAATTATAAAATGACACTTCAAATAGAGCTAAAAATGACAATTGAATTCATTTAATTTATTTATTGAATTCATATATATTGTTTAATTCATTTATTACCAATGAACTATACTAGCACATTTATGGTCTTTCTTGGAATTTGTAATAGTGATTCTCAATTGTACAGGTTATATAACATGCCTCTATTAACTCCAGGTATCATCTTACATCAATATCATTGAAAATATTCACATACACATTAAATGGAAGAGCCAAATAGTAAAGAGTAAAGTTATTGTGTCCATTTGTAAGTATTTTGAACCTTTTAATCCTTCATTTTCCTCCTCTCATAAGTTAGATACACCATTATACTATTTGTGTTATTGTTTTAATATTCATATGGTTATGTCCACAAATACACATAATACTGAAATTGATATTTAAAAAAACATATGTTACAAAACTTTTTTCTAGTTTTGTTCATTGTTAATCTAGTACTTGTTCTACAATAGCCACTACAAGGAGAACACCATTTTGTGGAGGCTTTTACAGAATGTCCCCAAAAAAATCGTCCCTTAGTTGTTTATAGCAAAGGTTGTTACCAAAGGCAGGAAACGAGATGTTTTCATGGAAGTTATTTTCGGTGCACCTTTATGGTACATCCACACCAGTTATCACCTAAAAAATACCACACTAGTGCCTAAATGTTTAAACACATCATCGCTGTTCATAGCGAAGGTAGGAAACTAGAGGTTTCCGCAGAGTGTTTTTTTCAGTGCGCCTTTAAGGTATATCCACACTGGTGTGTACATTAACAATAACACATCGGTGCATAAATGTTCAAAAGAATTGCCATAATTAATAATAAAAAATACACACACTGAACAAATCACACTGGTGTGGCTAAACATTATGCACTGATGCACCTAGCTATCATCGAGTGCATCATGGTAGGGTTTACGGTGCATTCCATGCTTCCAAACTCTCAAGAAAGAATCGATTCTCACCTTCCTTCCTAAGACACCCTATTTTTGGTGCTTCATGCTGACCTATATAGCTCCATTGGTCGATTCCACACATTTCCAAAATGTGGAAATTACCATGAATTTTCATTTCCTCTCAATGGTGGAACCATGCCTCCTCAAGACATAAGAGGCTAGGTAAATTCTTTATTACAAATTTATCTTGAAATTTGTCATTTCTTTCAAAAAAGAATTTCAATTCCATGTGATGCGCCTGAACACTTTGATTCACTTCAAAGCAGTGCCTATTGTTTTAACTTTACAGTGAGAACCACCACTGGTTAATCTCATATAATAATAATAATAATAATTATAATAATAATAATCTATTTTTAAGGTCACAGACAAGACAAACAACAAATTGGTGTATGAGACCCCCTTTTTTATGGGAAATGTATGCACCAGTATCGTTCAAGAAAGACGACCACAATACACTATAAAAACAAATAGGTGTGTCTTTAAGAATGCCCTAAAACTAGTGCACAGTTGGATCCAGTCCGCACTTGTACATTTCACTTCATTAACTGCACCACTAGCTCAACTATATATAAAAATATAATGCATCAGTGGCATTCAACATTACGCACCATTGTGCCTGACTATTGTCAGGCACACTGCCATAGGGTAAATAAGAAAATAATTACCAAACCAACTTTCATTTTTGCAGTGCATCCCATGCTTCCATACTCTCAAGAAAGCATCAGTGCTAGCCATCCTTCCTAATATGTCGCACTTTCAGTGCTCTACACCAATGTGGATAGCTCCATTGGTAGATTCCACACATTTCTAAATTTTGGAAATTACCAAGAATTTTAATTTCTTATAAATGGTGAAACCATTCCTTTGCAGAACATGAGATTCTAGGTAAATTTTTTATTACCTTCTTATTTTCATTTTGATCCAATCAAAATTTGAATTAGGCTTGGAATTTGTCATGTTTTTCAAATTTTTTTTTCCAATTTTGCGTGGTGTGCCTAAACGCTTTGGTTTGCCCCCAAATGGTTCATACTGTGTTGGATTGAAAGTGAACTTCGCAACTTGTGCATTTCATATATATGTATGCATTGATACTATTCAAGAATGAACACCATGAGAAATTATAGAAACAAAGTGGTCCATCCTTCGAAATTCCCCACAAACGACGCATAATTGAATTCTACTTGCACCGATACAATTAATTTAACTAACAACACTACTAACTCAACAATTTATAAAATTTAACATATCATTGCAACCCTTCTAACTAGACGTAGAAATATTGTTTACAAAAATGCATTGGAACATATATTTCATGACTTAGAAAAGTGGGGCATCTCATTAGATACCTCGTTCTTGATGCTCTATCCTCTACAGTTCACATCGAAAAAAAGCGTCGATGCATCACTATCATTTTGGTACTGGTGCATTAAAAGTAACAAATTTCACCATTTCAGCTACAATAATGAAGTTTAACTTAGCGTTTCCCATCAGTCCAACAAATGCACCAGTGTTATAAATACAATGACACCAGGGTGAATTTATAATAACCAATTAAAGAGGTACGAATTAGTAGGTGCACCAATGCAATCTGTGGTGGTGTGGAAATAGTTGTGGTTCAAATTTGTATAAATGTTAATTGTACACACCACAACATGTTTTGAAAAATAGACAGTGTTGTTCATATTCTGTAAGGCCCCATTCACAATGCATTAGTAATACAATGCACCACTATATATCATGTTGGTTCTCTAGTAGACCTAGCACACTAGCACTTTCAGTAAATTTGAACGTTGCAATACGTCTTTGTTAATGAAATGAAATTGTGTTTTTAAAAGAATTGAATTGATGCAGTTAAAAGTACTGAGCTGGTGTGGAAAGTCCTATGGGATTTACCACTAGGAAATGTTGTTATTTTGATATAGAAAATGTTAAATTTAGAGCAGATATTAAATTTTTTTTCAATTCACTACAGAGTAATAGAATATGCAGGATCACTAAGAGAAACAAAATCAAAAGATACACAACATCTATCCTAGGTAACCCTCAAGGAGAAGAAAACCCAACAAAAAAATCCTTAATATAGATTGCCAACATAATGACAAGATAACAAACCAAACACTAGAGAATATCCAACACTAAGTAATGTGCTTCTCTCTTCCTTCTTTCGATAACTGGCAACTACAAATTCCTTAAAACATGCACACTAAATGAGTGACTTGAGTGAGTGAGCTAATGAGGTGCCTTCTGCTAGCATTTATACTAGCTAGCAGGTGCTAAGGTGGTATTTATTCATTAGGGAGGGTCGACTTCTTCACTTAGTGGTTAAAACCACTTTAATTAGGCCTGGGGTCCGACGTCTTAATTAGAAGCATAATAATTAGAGTTTGAACAATCCACAAAAGGGGATTTTTTCTTTTACAAATCCCGACATGATCAATCCACAAAGTGGATTTGATCTATAAGATAATAGCTCAATAACAAGTAGAATATTCTTTATAGTTACAATATTTCAACACTCCCCCTTAACAAGAAGGGTATTCTAGAACATCATCAGAAGAGAGAGAGAGGGAAACAACAACATGAACAACATATAGAATAGTGACATGCATATATATAAATGATCATAAGTTTTTTTCATCATAAATCATATCATGATTCATAGTATGGAGTTGGACTGACATAATCATCATCGTTCACAACATGAATCTGGAACATGAAACATCAACATCAGTTAGCATAAAAGCAATAACATCAAAGTCAACAACACAAAGTTGGAGCAACATCATCACAACATGAGGCTGGAGCAACAAAATCATCACAACACAAGGCCAAAACAACAAAAACATCACAACATGAGGCTGGACCAACAACATCATCATCATCATGGGCCAAAAGAATGATGAAAGTGTATCAACAACATTTTGTGGTACTCTGAGAGTCCCTAGGGATATTCCCAGGAATGATAAGGTTCCCTAGGATATAAGATCCTAACGTATCTACCGTGTGGTACTCCTATAGACCGTCTTTACCAGACCTTCTAGTTCTATCGAGGAATCATAATATTCCCTAAGATTATAAAAACTACCACTATCGAACACAAATAAAATATACATGCATAGGTACTTTGACATACCATCCTTACAAGACCTTCAAGATCTATCTAGGGATGATCAATCCACTAGGATACAAAATCCTAACTAAGCTACCCTCTCTTGGTCAGCATACCATATTATCATCAACATCACTCCCCCTTTCAAGGGAGGTCCTTTCGAAATATACCAATCTTGTCTCAAAAGTTCTCAAACTTTACACAAGACAAAGGCTTGGTCAACACATCTGCAACCTGCTCATTTGTGTCAAGATATTGGAGCTTTATGGCTCCCTTATGCACCATATCAAAAATGTAGTGATACAGGATTTCTATTTGCTTCGACTTGTCATGGAACACATGGTTCTCTATCATATTTTTGCAACTCTAGTTGTCACATAGAATCACAGTTTCTTTCATCTCTATATCAAATAGACCTATCAACAACTTATGAATCCATATATGGATTCACAACTAGTGGAACATGCAACAATGTATTCCACTTCTGTTGTGTTGAGAGAAATACTGGATTGATTCTTACTCTAACTTGGATTCATGGATGACCCCAGACTGAAACAACATCCTGAAGTTCTCTTTTTGTTAGAAAAAATTCCATCCCAATCTGAATTGGTATAACCCATCAGTCTGAATTCATGGTCTCCATTATAACAAAGACCAAATTCCAACATAACCTTAAGGTATCTCAACACATGTTTTTGCAACAACAAGGTGAACACATCTAACCTCTACCAGATACTTACTCAAGGTGTTCATCAAATACATCAATGATCCAATCATCTGTCTATACAACGTAGCATCAACCAATTCTGACAAAGTGTCAACCAAGGGATTCAACTTTGTTTCCATGGGTGTGTTCATGGATTTACACTCCAAGATATCAAACCTTTTCAATATTTCAATTTCATACTTCCCTTGCTTAAGGAAGATCTTCTCTAGGCACTGCCAAACCTCAATGCCTAAGAAACAATGCATTAGGCCTAGGTCTTTCATCTCAAATTCTGCATCGAGCTTCTTCTTACAATCATTTATGAGATTTTATTATCTAGTTAAGAATAAGTCATCTACATACAACAAAAACATAACAAGATCATCATTCATAACCTTCAAGTAAAGGCTAGAATCAAATTTACTCTTGGTAAATCCCAAGCTCATAAAAAAACTACCAATTATTCCATACCAAGCTCTAGGAACTTGCTTCAATCCATACAAAGCCTTCTTTAATTTGAAAACATGAGTCTCTTTTTCTTCAACTTCAAACCCTTGAGGTTGTTCTAATACACTTATTCTTCAATGGCACCATTTAAGAAGGTTTTTTTCATATCCATCTGGTGTAAGTTCCACTTCATCTTAGTTGCAAGGGATATTATGGTTCCAATAGAAGTGTATCTAGATATGGGAGAAAATGTATCTTCATAGTGAATCCCTTCCTTTTGACAAAATCTATGAGCTAAAAACCTTCCTTATGTTTTTCAATACTTCCATCAACAGCATGTTTTATCTTGTATAACCATTTGGAAGATATCACATCTTTGATCTTGAGTCTGGGAACTATTTCCCATACATCATTCTTTAGAAAAGATTGTTATTCTTCTATCATGGCATCTATCCGTTCTTTCTCCTAAATGGATTCTTCAAAGAAAGTAGGCTCCTTCTTTATGAGATCACACATCAAAGCCATATAACTGGAGAATGTCTTAGGTTTCTTGACCTGTCTCATGGTTCCTTCTAGGGAACCATACTTCTCTCCATATCGAATGATTTCCCTTTCCCAAGATGGGTTTGTCTTGTGAGAGATTGTCATATGAGGAGTTTCTTGAGATTCTATCATGTCACGATCTTCTTGAATCTCATCATCAGGGGAATTTGTGAATTCCCTCACTGGTTCTGCAACTCTGGGAGCTGCAAGATCTTCTTCATATACTTCTTCAAGTAGGCATCTCTTTGATTTCTTGAGTGCTTCATATTCATCAAAAGTTAAATCTATCTTGATATCAATATGATGGTAACCTAGTATGTAAATTATGAAGGCCTTTGGGACCTCAAAATATCCAACAAATATTCTCTTTTTTCCTAAAGGGTCCAACTTTGTTCTCTTCTCTTTCGGAATGTGTACAAACACTAGACAATCAAATATACTGATATGGATTACTTCTAGATTATTTCCATAGAAAATTTCTTCGAGGGTTTTTAACCCAAGTGCACTATGGGACAATCTATTTTGTACATACATTGTTGTTTTTGCTACTTCTTCCCATAAGTGCATTGGAAGATATTGATCATGGATCATAGTCTTCACTACTTCCATTATAGTTATGTTCTTTCTTTCTGCTACACCATTTTGTTGAGGATTGTAGGGAGACTTCTTTTCTCACATATGGTAAGGCCTTGTAGTTGATGTGAGCTAGTCTTGTATGCCAAATTTCACATGGAATCTCAGTGGAGTGAGTCTAGGATGCATCTGAGTGACCTTTTAATTTATACATGTCACATTCTTCTGTTCCAATAACAATTGTGTCTTCAATAGTTTTTCCTTTAGGCCAGATAAGGAATTCAACATCTATGGATTCAAACTTGAAGCATTTCTTATCTAAATCTGAGATAGAAAGAAAATTCTTCTTCAAAACTAGTACATATAATACATCATTCGTATTCATTGGTGTCCCTAAATCAATTTTGTAATTGGACTCTCCCACTCCTTTTATAGGCTACTGGTAATCATCTCCAAGTGTAACTTTCTAGGGAAAGTTATTTTCAATAGATATAGAGAGAATGTCTCTCTAATATATCATGTGCTTAGAATAACCACTATCTATGATACAAGTATCCTCTCTAGGTGACATTGATCCTGATAGGGAAAAGATTAAGACATAGTATTCAATATTTTCTTTAATCATCTTCGTGGGTGGCTCATCGTCTTTCACTGCATGGGCATGGTGTCTTTTGTTTTTTCTCTTCTTGTATTATTCTCTTCTATCTAGAAAATTCTTAGCAATATATCCCATATTGTCACAATGGAAACATTGATAAGATGATAAATCCTTTTCTCTTCTCTGACCTTTCTGAAACTTCTAGAATCTCCTTGGAGGGTGAGATTCTTTATGTTTTCTCTTCTTTGGCCTTTCTGAAACTTCTGGAATCTCCTTGGAGGGTGAGATTCTTTATGGATTAATCTATTTGGGGAGTGAGACTCCTTATGTGGGTGGGTATCATTCTTGAAGTGAGACCTTCTCTTTCCTCCTTTATTATGAGCAACTAGATCTTGATCTTCATCCCTTAATAGTACTTCTTCTCGTTTAGCTACTCTTTCTTCTTATTGAACACATTCTTCCCAAAGACTGTCAAATTGTAGTTTCTCCTCTCTGGCACAAATGGTTTGGATGAATGCATCTGAAGGTCTTGTGAGACCATTAATATCTGTCATTATGAGTTCATATTCATCTATGGTATCTCCAATTTCTCCTAGTTGTTCCTTGAATTGAGAGATCCTAGAGAAGTAGTCATGAACTATTTCTCCTTTCTGCATATTTGTATTCTTGAGTTGAGTTCTCAAGTTCATCTTCCATCTAATGTTTCTTCCTTCATATAATCTGGTTAGGGCATCAATTTTTTTTTGGGGGGTACTCTTAGATTCCACTTCAGGGATCAAGTGATCTTTGATATAGTCTACAATGATTATTTTGGCCCTAGCCATGTCCTTCTAGTACTTTACTTTAGTTGTATCATCTGCGAGTTCTAGTACATTTTCTTTGACGAATATTGCAAGTTCATTCACTTAAAGAATGGGTGTAATATTATACTTCTAGGAACATAAGTTTTCCACACCTTTTAACTTGTCAACAATCTTGGTGCTTGCAGACATCTTGACCTGGAGCTAGGAAAATGACCAAAAATTGAAAATGTTCATAAATTAAATCTGAACATACCAAGAGGTGCACTTGGATGAGGCGAGTATCTTGGTGCAATCATTTTTTCTTAGAATCCAAATTTTACCCCTTTAAACTAGGCCTGCGCAAATTTGGACTAGTACTTCTAGTACCAATTCTTGTTTCCTGGTTTTCTGGTTTCCAGGTACCAACCAAAAACTAGGTTTTCACTTCTTAGATTTTTTGGCCATAGAATAGGTTTCCTCAAGCTTCCAATAAGTTCACTACACTAAGGAGAACTTCCCTAGTTGTTTTTTAGGATGAAATTCCTCTTCAACAAAAGGCCCTAATTTACTTGTACGACAACAATGTTGTTTTTTCTTATCCAGTGAAAGGTGATCTCTTCAGCTTAGATATGATACCATGCTAAATTTGGAGCAACTATTTAGTTTCTTTTCAATTTATTAGACAATAATAGCATAAGCAAGATCACTGAGAGAAACACAATCAGAAGATACACAAAAATTTAACCTAAAAAACCTTCAAGGGGAAGAAAACCCAATAAAAACTTCCTTAATATAAATTTCCAATGCAATGACAAGATAATAAACCAAACACTAGAGAATATCTAACATTGGGAAATGCACCACTGTCTTCCTTCATCTGGAAACTGGAAATTGCAACTTCCTTCAAACTTGCACACTATATGAGTCACTTGAGTGAGCAAGCTTATGAGGCACCTTCCACTCTTATTTATATTGGTTGGCAGGCACTAGGGTGTTGTCTCTTCATTAGGTAGGGCCGACTTCTTCACTTAGTGGTTAAAACCACTTTAATTAGGCCTCGTGGGTGACTTCTTAATTAGAATCATAATAATTAGGGTTTGACCAATCCACAAAAGGGGATTGGGTCTTTTACAAAGCCCAACATGATCAATCCACAAAAGGGGATTTGATCTATAAGATAATAACTCAATAATAAGTAGAATATTCTTTGTAGTTAGAATATTTCAACATAAAATAGGTGTTGGAGTGTATGTGTTGTTTGCAATGCACTAGTTTCCTTTTAATATTTTTTTGCAAAAAAAATATTTAATTTTGGAATTTTTTAAATACATGTCATTTATATATGTGTTTGTTTTATAATTTCAATTTATTTTATCTATATATATGTTCCTAAAAATATGTTTATGTGAATCAAATATGACAACAATGAGAGCAAGAGTCAAAGGAACAACAATAGATCGAGACACACACATTTGTGATTGAGTGGGAGGTCAGGGAGAGGGAAAGGGATTTTTTCCCTCACCCTATTTCATAGTCAACAGAGGACCTTTTGATGGATATTGACATCCTACTTTTTTATTAGCAATGTTCATCCCTTAGGGGGATCATGTGAGACATGGGTTCAAGGTCGGTCTTGATCTATGGTATCATCCCATGGAGGAGGATGTCTATTTCATCATTGGTTTGTCTAGGAGGGGAGGTTATTTTCCCCATTTTTCTGTGTTACTTCCTGGTGTTGCAGAAGAGACCCAACTGACATATGCACTGATATATGTTGGTTTGTAGGTTCATTCCACTTCATAGTTCTATATTCATGGTGGTCAACTATGGATATATTCATTTCAGAGACAAGACGTTATCTTGTTGTGTCGTATGATATTTGCACTATCACAGTATAGCTCTGATGGGTAGTGCATTAGTTTCTCTATGTTGTATTATGCATATAGTTTATTGTTGAGGCCCTAATTTATTAGGTGGAAGGATTTTTTTTAGACAATTTTGTCATGCAATAGATCATTTTTGCACAGTTTTTTCTGGGACAAGATTCTTCCCATTCACATCATATTTGTATACACTATTTTTGATAGGGTTCATGCCACTCGAACAGATATACCTTGTTTTCATACTAGGCCTATTTTTGATGCATGCATGCACATGTGGGGGCAGTGGATTCCCAAGAGGGGCCACTACAAGTTTCCCATTAATTTGTTGTGTAGGGTGGTATTTGATTTATTTTCTAGAGAGGAAAATATTATCCTCAATATTATATTGTACTCATACACATGGATGGATTGGAGATCATGTGCACACATATAATTTAGAACATAGGAACCAACAAATAGGAGAGGTAATATTATCATTACATTTTGATCAATATTTTTGCATATTTTTATGTCTTATTTAATGCACGTGTAATTTATTGTAACATTTTATTTGAATTATCTTATTATTATTATGTATTGTTTGGAAAATATTATGACATATGTTTGGGATGTTCCTCCCCAACATGAAGATGAGATGATGGAGGAGGTAGAGGACCAACCTCTAGTAGTATAGATACCCCACATGCAGAGAAAGATGGAAATGAGAGTCTGATTAGAAGTGGAAGATTAGCTATGTAATGTCATGACTAGTCACGGGGTGGTACATGTACCCATTACAACATATAAAAGGTATAGGATCTCTCCATTATATGGAGACATTTTCCTCATGACATGAGGATATTGATGTTTCATATGTTTGGTGTTTTCAAACTCATTGAGACATTCAGGGGTGTTGCTCATAATCTCACTACATCTAGCTCATCAGTAGAGCCATACACATCCTCTACTCTACTTCAGGGTCCTCCTCCTCCTCCTCCAGATGAGTCATTTTCACTATCTATTATTGTTTTTTCTTCCCCTCCACATGTGTCTAAACTTGTATCCATGTATGATCATCCTCATCCTCCACATACTCCTCCTGTTGTCGCTTCCCCTCCACATGTATTTGAACCTGCATCCTCCTTCTCTTCATCATGCATCTCATCCAAATGCATCACCATATTCTATTGATCCTCCCCATACTCATCCACTTGTGCCACCATCCATCGATCATTGTCTTTCTCCTAGTCCACATGTTTCATCATCCATCTATCATCTACTTCTTCCTCTTTCTCCAAATGTGTCACAATATTTTGATGGTTTGGAAATTATGTTCACATCAGGTACTATTGTACATATTCATGATATTGATATAGATATTGATATAGAGACACTTGATAGTGGAATTTTTCCAATAATTATTTATGAGATAGTTTTATTGATAGAGGCTCTACCTCTAGTAGCATAGAATCTTATTCACCTGGATTTGTTGGTGGACCTAGGTAGGAGTGTTACTGATTGATATTTATATTGATTTTTCTATATTTGACTCGAGATCTATATATGAAATGTTTATTACATATTTTTTCAAGATGTATGTTTGACGTGTATATTCATATGTATATCTCTCATGTATATTATGTTTTTCATATAATGTTGGGGTTGTTGTTGTTGTGGTTTGATTTATAAAATTTATTATGAGTATTCTAAAGACGAGCATTGTTAATGATTTCTTTGTTTTTAAGTAAAATTTGGCGTGTATTGCTCATTTGAATTTACAGTTTCCATATAATGTTTAACTTTACTTTTATGAAAGTGTTTAATTTGGATTGTGATTGCAAAAAGTTATAACCATTAATGCCATATAATATTTAACTATTTTTCAAGGTTAATTGTTTGTTGTCTAGAAAGATGCAATATGTTGATTAAATGTATTTAGAAACAAAAATACTTAAATATGACGAGTGAAATGATTTTGACTTGAATATTTTTGTCTTTTTCGTATATTATAATAATAACATAATAACATTTTTGTTCACTCATAATAATGTTGATGATGTAATATAATAGTGTTATTTTTTAATTTTTATTATTCCAAGATTAAAAGACAAAATTATAATATAATTTTTACTAAAATAACAATGATTATATTTTATTGATATTTAAGTTTTCCAAATATTTTATTAATTTATATTTTCTAGCTATTATAATATATGAAATTTATTCAATCAAATTTAAAATAAACAAATATAGATAATAATAATACATTTTGATCTATACACTTTCGATGAAATGGTTTCACAATTTTTTACTCTAATACAAACTTTATAAATCTTTTATTAAAAACTAATATCTCCCAACATTTTATAATTAGTATTTTAAGTAGTAAAATTGACAAAGGTTTATATACTCTTAGATAAGTATAGATCATTACAAATTTCCTTAATTCTGACTAAGCTCTAGAAAAAGACTCTTTTAGAATTTCCATTTCCTTCCTATATTGAGACTTATTTCAAGGAGAATGCAAAATAAATGATTAATGATTAATATAAGTTCATACGATTATAAAACTAAACAATGGACTGGAATACATGAAGCCCATGATAATTGCACTAGTTAAAGTGGAGAATGCTATCAAAGTTGGTAATGCCAAGGCCACAAGTACTATACATGTTGCACTGAATTATTTGTTGGAATTTTCCTTAGAAGTTCCATCAAAGTAAGTATATATTTATTTGAATTTTGATTTTCTCAAACAATAAAAATTTAGAGGTTTGAACATTTTTTAATATCTTCATTTTTTGTTAAATAAAATATAATTTAAAACAAATCTTTACTATTGTATGCCTTCCAGATTTGTGATATCTCGATTAATGCTTAGTAATTAAAAGGTTAACATAAACATATTTTAATACAATACAACATAAACTTGCTATAATGAACAATAAATATGACAATGGAAATATATCAAAACCATATCTTCTGCTTATATGTCTATTTAATGTATTTTTAGTATGGTGGTTGTAAATGGTTGTTAACTTTTCATATCCAAAATAATTATAAAATGAAGGAAAAAAAAACATTGTCCATTATATATACCCACAATAAAATGACACTTCCCCACTATAAATGTCGAAACAAATAATTTACAAATCATATTTTGTTTCCATCACCCTAATTATCTTCCTCACTTGGAATTGTAACAATGTTATTCTCAAAAATATGTTTATATATAGGATCATGTCTTAGTAAAAACCAACAATCCCCATCCAACACATCCGGGTCAAAAACACTTGCTTGCAATGTTTTGGGAAAACATAAGGCTCCTTACTTTCAACCCACAAGTTTTTATATTTAATACATATTGTAACATCCCCATCATCCAACTGGGTTGTGCCACATAAAATTTTCGACCTGTATACAAAATTAAAACATATACAGACAGAAACTCTTGTGGAACTTTATATATATAGGACTTAAAACAAAAAAATAAATTATACAAATGCATAGATTCATACATAATAATAATAGAAATACACATGCAACACACAAATGAATAACGCATAAAAAAAAATGCATACATAATAATGCAACATGTAATTTAACACAAAATGGACACTTATCTTGGTAAAAGTATCACCAACTATGTGCAGACTTTCCACGAACCTACTAGCCTTAGACCACGATGCTCATCACTCTCAGCAGTGGGTCACCCCTGAGTTGGGACTAAAATCCACGCGGGTAAAGGGATTCCTAACCAGGATGATGTATTTCAGACAACAGGGAAAACTATGTCACAGGTGCCAACTCAAACTAACAACCTACAGTCCCGCATTCCCCACATGCATGTCCCACCACAAGAATTGTTCCCCTTCTCTACTCAAAAATCCTTTGGCTTCCACACCTCCTTTACAGTGCTTCAACAACAGGCTGGACAGGAAGTCTTAGAGCCCTGTAGCTGCAGTTTGGCACCTTCAGGAAATCAATTCCCAACAATTCTCTCGCCTAGAAAGAAATTGTGCATGAGCCTAACAACCCACCTCTTCAATATCCTATGGGCATGGAAACCCACTTCTTCAGTCCAAATCCTAAGCTAACCAGGTACATATACAAGCACATGTATGGGTATAGGTATAGGAAGGTATGAAGGACAATTGAATCAGTGAGTGAATGATGATGGGAAAATCCCCCAAAATGAACTAAGTCCAAGATATATGTATGCATGTCCCCAACTTGACACTTTTCATGTTGATAAATACTTTGGCCCACTTGTCCCCATTCTTAGAACTTAGGATAAAATAATTATCCATACTTTATACTTTA
>CBVK0100135278.1:0-14454 GCA_900067695.1 Picea abies | reverse complement strand
TAATAACCAGATCTATGGCCAAATGTATGCCATAGAGCCATATGGTTTTAAGGATCCCTCTATTCACTCACCTAAAGGAATAACATTGACATATATAGCTAATAAGATTATGATATCTCAAGTATCATCTTCTACATGCATGTTCACAAGCCATACCACACATAACAACTCCACTCTAATGATAACGGCATAGGCATAGGAAGGGCTTGCATCATTAATCAATCTCACAATGACAATCAATCTCCTCAGAATAGGTGGAGAATGTCATGTTATTAATTGTTTATAATATTATTAAAACCATATATAATAATAATAATAATGACGACGACGATGATGATGGTACACAATTTTAAAATTTTAATAACATAACCTATTAATGAATAAAAAATTAATAAGATAAAAAATTTAAAAATCAATTTAAAAAATCATATAACATATTTGTTATATCTTTTTGGCCTTGAGGGTTATCTCAAGTAGTCATGAGCTAGACATGAGAGCTCTCCCTCAAATGTTGGGAGGTCATAGACTTGACTCTCTTGATCTCTTTGGGGTTAGGGTCCATAATCACGGGTCGACAATTTATGTCATTTTCCATCCATGGTGTTAGGCCCTTCGTTTTGTTGTTAGAAGTTGCACAAGGGATGATGAAGTTCCAATTCTGGTCAAACAGAAGTTGCGCAAGTCATAGAGGAGCGGGACAACAGAACAAAGAAAGAAATTGAAAAATGTTGGAAGGAAAGACAACGCAACACCAGCATGGAGAAAGAAGTTGCAACAGAACAAGAACAAGAAAGCATGCGACGTCTCAAACCCGGAAATCCCAGTTGGCTTATATATATGGGATGAATACGATTGTAAAGGGTTGATTATTGTTTGTTGATTTTTATATGGGATGAATACGATTGTAAAGGGTTGATTATTGTTTGTTGATTTTTGGGTTTATTGATGATTATGATTATGAATTGTAGGTTGTTGGAATGCATTCGAGTTCTGTATTATTATCCATTTTGGGTAGATGTTAGCTATGATTCTGACAATCTGGGTTTTCAGAACCAGACCAAGTCTATAAAAGAGTCATTTCTAGTTGTATTGGAAAAAGAGAAAGGGTTTTGGGTTAACCTTGTCTCACAGTAATAGATATTGTTGTTAAGCTTTGGCATGGCCGAGTTGTGTTTGTATTTGAGCAGCATTATGTAATTGAGAAGAAACTTATGAAGTTAATACAAAGAGGGATTCAAATTTTGAAATTACTGTGTCTGTTTAGCTTTAGATTATCTTGAATGTTGTTCCATATTATCTTTATGTCATATCTGATTAATGGCATATAGTTTCTTTATGGCTGCAATGCAACTCTGTTTCCTTTCATCTGAGTTAGGAATGTTCACACAGTTCTGAGTTCAATCTATCTTGTGCAAGACTACAGAGATCATAAGACTGTATGAATTTGTCTAAGAATTCATCTTACCCTTCCCTATTTTCCTTGTCTTGGTTGCGCTTCGAGTGAGACTTCTTCCCTTCAAGGAATATGAAAATGCCAGTGCTCTAGACTACCTCGATACCTTTTGTTGGTAACCTGAGAAGGAACCTGGTCTGATCACTTCCACATAAAAAAAATGGTTTCGTTGTTGGAATTTCCTTCAAGAGGGAACCTGTAGGAAGAATTCTTCCACCGATCCACCAATCCGATATTCACCAGTGGTGGGAGAGAAATTGTGACGCCTTCATATGGAAAGAAGTAGAGTTGTGAGGTAAATATGTGAAAGATACAAGAGAGGTTATCCTTTACTCAGAAAGATCAAACGACTAGTATGAGATATTATGGGTTAAATTTTTGGAAGAACTATTCCATTGGATAGAGAGGCTCCAAGAAGATCCAAAATTCCAAGAACGAGTCAAGAAGACCTATACTTGGGATACAAAATTTTTTGCAGTGCTTCATCGGTTGGATTGTCCGATAACATGGGCAGTTGATTTTTGGGTCAATACGACTCTAGAAGGATACATTATCGAGTTTGCAACTGAGAACCACCAGTCTTTTTCAAGGGCAGAAGAGGATTTCAATAAAGACGCATGGGGAAGGATATTGAGAGAAATCAACCCATGGATTAAGGTTTTCTTGATGGAGGAGGGGATGTTGACCATCTCCCCAACTGATATGACAGCCTAAACACCCACGCTTGGGGTGGGGTGACTTTGGGGTGGGATCATGGCCTCAGAAAGGGGAGAGGGTTCTTTGATAAATGGGGGAGAGTAAGAAATGGATGCAAGGAATGAGCGAACCTTGAAAAGAGCCACCATATTTGAGAAGTGGTGGCATGATAAGATAAAGAAAGCAATGAAGCAGTATGAGGTGTTGAGGAAAGAACTTAGACCAAGAGAATTCGATGAAGGAAAGGAGGAAGAGTTGCAGAAGATGAGAAGACAAGAAATATTGGCCAGTCAAAGACTAAGTGAGAGAGAAGCGCAGAGAGAAATAAGTCCTCAAGAGGGTGGAAAAGAAGAAGAATGTGTAGAAGCAAGAGAAGATCAAGCCGACATGGATCTTGTAGAGGAAAGAGAAGATTCGGCCCCGATACCAGGAAAGATTGGGAGCCTGGTAGAAGAGACTGCTCCAGAGGATGAGAATGAGACCCCCCAAATCAAAGAAACCTACCCAGAAGCCAGTGGAACCAGCCCCAAATCACTCATCCCCCAAGTGTCTTCTATACCAGTGGTAAATTCTATACTACCTTCATATGTTATTCCTATTTCAATTATGTCAGTTAGCCAGTCACAGCCAGTGAGTACAAAATACTGGGAGGATATTGGGATCCCCTAGTAGATCGTAACCAGGACCATTAGGGTTTACTTTGATAGGAGTAGTAATATGAACAATGGCTGGAAATGTGGGAGGCTTGATCGCTTGAAACCCAAAACTTGGGGGTAAAGGAGACGAGGATGTTGAGAAACATTGGTTTTTGTGTGAAGCGATTTGGAGGTCCAATGGGACTCTAGATGAAAATAAAATGGTTGAATTCCATACTACCTTGAGAGTTCATTCTCTCAAATGGTACATGAATAATATTGAGCCAGAAGGAGCGCAAGGACAGGCATTCACACTTGGCCAAGTTCGGAAAAAATTAATAACAAAGTTTAAGCTACCTTAGTCGGAACAACAAGCTCTTTTCGAGTTGTGCAAGATTCAACAGAGGGAAGGAGAATCAACTTGGGAATATAGTCAGAAGTTTAAGGATTCCATTGGGAGGCTAGAATATCCAATTCATGAAGATCACCAAAGAGAATGGTATATCTAGGGATTGCTACCCCTAACATTAATTCTGTTAACTCAACAATGGACAAACTCCTTGATAGATTTCTGCTTTGGAAAAATCGATGAATATTGAAGCCATGGCTAGATATACAGGGAGCCTAAGGGTGACCAAACCACCAGTAGATGAAAATTTAGTGCAATTACAAGGACAAATATTGACAATGACAGAGAAGATTCAAGAATTGACAATACCCTGACTAAAACAACTACAAGTTTGGTGTACTAGATGCTACACAGAGGGGCATATAGTGAATGAATGTCCACATATGAGGGGAATGGGACATCCTCATAATCTGATGGGACTCTCATCGGGACCCATGGGAGGAGTTGCGCAAGTATCTATGAACTCACCATTCCATACCCCAACCCCATATCATTCCTTTCCAGGTAATCAAGCATCATCGTCAGCTAAGTATTGCAAGATCTATCAAATTCATGGGCATGCACCAAGGCAGTGCCCTATTATTTAGAAGTATTCTACAATACCAAATATTGTACATTGTGAGTTATACGCATCTACCACGCATGCTATGAATCAATGTAGAGCATTGGATACACTTGTGGACAGATTGGATCGAACATAATTCAGGGTGAATGAAACCCCTCAAGGACCAGGAAGAGGTCGAGGAGGTGGGGTTGGAGGAGAATTTAGAGGAGGAATAACTACGGGAAGAGGACCAAGTAGATGCTACAACTGTTATGAGCAAGGTCACATGGCTAGGAATTGTCCTCAACTGATACGACCATGGTGCTCACACTGAGGACCAATGGGCACGCAACTGAAGATTTCCCAGAGCTAATCGTGAAATGGCAATACCAGTCACGTCAATGAGGAGCCAACTTCATTGGTTCAGAGATAAAGAGGGTCATCAAAGGATAGCTACCCAACATTAATATTGTTACTCGAGGAGGAGAAAAGACTGGCACAGATGATGATAATCTACCTAAGATCCAGAAAGAAACACCTAAGGAGGACAGGTATGACCCTTTGAAACAAAAGTTATTCTTAAAAAATGCAACAGAATTATTCCAAAGTATCCCTGGTCCTGAAACGGAAGAAAAAACCCCTCATTCTATCATTTATCCTACGATTGTCCAGTTCCCTACCTCACCCCCTACACCCTGAAACCTCATAATCCCGATAAGACAACTTGAGCAGTCGTAAAATGTAGGTTACCTTTGGTTTCAGTTATTTTCTGATACTCTTGGGAATGACTAGCTAACAGAAAAGTTGCACAATGCACTGTATTTAGTCCTGGGAATAGAGGAATCCCCTGGAGATAGATTAATGACTAATCTTCCTAAGAAGAACACTCAGAGAGTGAAAAGAAGGAAAATACAGACTGGGAAAGAGTTTAGACTAGCAACCCAACTAGATGAGTTTGAGATTAAGGATGTTATGTTAGATCTAGGATACGATGTTAACATATTTCCTAAAAAGACTTGGGAAGCTTTAGGGAAACCCCAATTGATCTATTCCCCAATCCAATTGAGAATGGTCGATCAGTATTGTATTTTCCCAATAGGAAGGCTAGAGAATGTGGAGATAGATGTTGTGAGAGTAAAGATTGTATTTGATTTTGAGGTGACTGAATCATGAAGGATAGGGACCCTTATCCTATGCTACTTGGTATTGATTGGACTTATGATAACTATGTTTTTATTGACCTAAAGAGAGATACTATGACATTTGAAGCAAACAGAATAAAAGTAGTTCAGCCCTTGCATCCATATGTAGGCCCTCGATACATAGATATAATGGACAATAATATAGAAGGAGAGGATCTAGATCAGTTATACACAGTAAAAGTATGGAGGAGAGCAGACTACATCAATCCTACGACCGATGGGTCATTAAGCTGGAGGAGCATACAATCGGCAAATGGAGATTCAGAACTAGCATTTGACAGTTGGCAAAATGGTGCATATGAAATATTTTCAAGACGATTCTCAATTTTCAGAGTAACGAGATGGATTGGAACCTAGGTCAAAGAAAATCCGACATACAATGGTACCTCAGACCTTGGCATTTTTCTGGTTAGCATGGAAGAAAAGAAAGCAGAAGATCAAAGGATCTTAGTTCTGTACTTAGCTCTAAAAGACACACCTGCTAGGTGGTGAGCTAGTCACAAGCAGTAATTAAGAAATGTGAGGATGTGAAGCATGTTATCCAGTGTCGATTTCAAGACAAGGAGCAACTGAAATCAAATATGTAGATGGATTTTCAAGTTGCACAATTGTTCGATGGATAGTATGATCCTAAAACACATATAAAACAATGTGTAAGGCAGTGGCAAGTTGCGGGAGTACCATCTCACTTGTGGGTTCAAGTATTTCCCCATTCACTAGGTTCGATACCAAAATCCTGGTACATCCATGATGATACTAGAAGACATGCCAGCAATTGGAAAAATTTAGCAACCCAATTTTGCAAGGACTTCACTTTCACAAGTAAGTACCATGAGCTTAAGATAGTCCTACAAAGAATTAAAGAAATGATTTTTACCAATGGTTGTAAACAGAAATTAGACCCAGTGGTATGTCCAAAGCATAGTCAAGTTCTTTGGTCCAACCTTCACTTGGACATGGACAAGACACCCATAAAATGCTACAAACTTGAGAAGTATTTGGGAGACCCTGATGAGTTAGAAGAACTGAGAAATTTAGCCATTGAGGAAACAGAAGGGAGTAGAGAAATCTAGAACACATTGCCCAGTTAGACTGATGGCTCTTGTAACCACCCATTGAAGTTGTGGAAAGTCAACATAGGAACTATCGAGCAACCCAAGATAGTTTTTGTAGGAGATTACTAGGATGAGAAAACCAGCCAGGAAATACATAGCCTGTTGTGGGAGTATGAGGACTTATTACCAAAGACATTTTTAGAGCTAAAAGGGATAAAAGGAGCTATGGGAGAGATGAAAATTGAACTAAAACTAGGATCAAAGCCTGTAAGGAATAGACTATACCGTCTTAACCCCAGGGTGAAGGAGAAGGTTAAGAGGGAAATAGACAAGATGCTTGAGGCTGGACTAATCTTTCCAATTGAAGAAGCAGAGTGGGTTAGCCCCATAGTTATCCAAAGAAAGAAAGGTAAAGAGGACATTAGGGTATGTGTAGACTATAGAATCCTTAACTCTGCCTATGTGCATGACCCTTTTCCCACACCTTTTACTGATGAGGTGTTAGAACAAGTTGTGGGGAAAGAGTCTTACTCATTTACAGATGGATTTTCAGGTATCACCAAGTGAGAATTACCGAACAAGACAAAAAGAAGACCACATTCATAATAGAATGGGGATCATTTGCATATAATGTGATGCCCTTCGGTTTAAAGAACACACCTACAGATTTTTCTTGAATTGTGATAACATCCTTCCAAGAATGCATTCACAAATTTAAAATTTATATGGATGACTAGATGGTGTACAGCCTGCTGAAAGAACATGTGGTGCTACTAAGGATAATGTTTGATCAGTGTAGGGAGTTGTGGATATCTTTAAACCTCAAAAAGTGTATCTTTTGTGTGCCACATGGAAATATGTTAGGCCACATAGTATGTTGATAAGGAGTGTTGGTAGACCCAACCAAGGTTGCATTTATTTTGAATATGCCGCCTCCTACGAGTGCTAAGCAGTTGCGCTCAACGTTGGGGCACACAGGGTACTATCACAAGTTCATCAGAAGGTATGCGACTATCACTGTACCCCTCCAGGGATATATACTCAGAAGTATGAGTTGTTCCAGTGGACACCAGAGTGTGATCGAGCGTTTGACATCCTAAAGGAAAATCTAAGCACAACACCTATTTTTATATTTCCAAATTGGGAAAAGGAATTTTATGTACATGTGGATGCATTAGGTATTTCCCTAGGATCCATCTTAGTGCAAACAAGAGATGGAAATATGGATCATCCCATCTATTTTGCTAATAGGAAGCTATCGCAAACTGAATGCAACTATACAACCACAGAAAGGGAGGGTTTGGATATAATTTATGCTCTACAAAATTTTAGACATTACTTGTTAGGTTCTCACTTTAAATTTTTACTGATCATTCTACATTAAAATATCTATTTAACAAGCCGATATTGGAAGGAAGGATTTGTCGATGGTTGTTGTTGTTTCAGGAATTTTCATTTGAGGTGATCATCAAACCTGGGAGATGCAACATGGTTCTATATCACTTGTCCAGATTGGATTTAGGGGAGAGTGGCGGAGCAATCAATGATCATCTCCCAGATGCATACCTGTTCTGAGTTGAGGCAGTACCAGAATACCTGGAAGACATAGTAGTCTTCCTGAGTACAGGGATCTGCCAAGAAACGTACTCCGCAACTCAGAAACACTATATGGTGGTTCGAGTAGTGGACTATCAATTGATCACGGGCCAATTGTATAAGTTTGGACTAGACAATATCCTCAAGAGATGCACTTTGGACCATGAAAGATGAGATATCCTTTGGGAGTGCCACAATGGAGTTGCAGGAGGCCATGTCAAAGGAAAGGCCACTGCACAAAAAGTACTCCAAGATGGAATATGGTGGGCCACTCTCTTCAAATATGCAAAGGAGTACGCTAGATCCTATGACATGTGCCAGAGGGTAGGCAAGCCATCAAGATGAGACGAATTGCCTCTTCAGCCAGTTGGAGCTCTACAAGCATTCGAGAAATGGGAAATTGATTTTATTGGACCAATAAACCCTACAACTAAGAACTCAAAGGCCAGGTATATTATCAATGCAACTAATTACCTGACATGATGGGAAGAGGTAGTAGATATTCATGACTTCTCGACTAATACCGCTACCAGGTTTATCTTTGAAAACATTATCACTCGGTTTGGATGTCCTAGGAGTCTGACTAGTGATCAAGGTGGTCATTTTATTAGTAGTACAATAGCAAATCTTACAACAAAATTCTTAATCCAACATCATAAAAGAAACCCCTACCATCCACAAGCCAATGGCATAGTAGAGGCATTTAACAAGTTTCTGGAAAGGGGTTTGATGAAGGTTTGTTGTGAAAACAGGGAAGATTGCGATCACATAATCCTAACAGTTTTATAGTTTTACAGGACGACCATGAAGAATCTCCACAAGTATACTCCATTTCAGCTAGTCTATGGGAAAGAGGTTGTGGTACCTAAAGAATTCATTACCCCCTAGTCTATACATCGCACAAGTTACACATATGTCAAAGGATGAATCAGTCATGCAAAGGGTTATGGAGTTGCAAGAACTTGATGAGACCAGGTTTTTAGTATAATTTCATCAATCAGTTGAGAAACCCAGGAAGAAGGATTGGCATGACAAGAACATTAAGGACAAAACATTTGCACAAGGAGATAAGGTCCTAATTTATGATAGTCGATACTAGAAACATCCATGCAAGTTGTGCATGCATTGGTTGGGCCCATTTATAGTTGCACAGATTTGACACTCTGGAGCAGTCAGACTTGCGCAACTGGATGGTATACTTCGACCAGGATGGGTGAATGGCACTCACCTGAAACCCTATATTTCTTAGAACTGAGCTAAAGGACTATTTCTCTAGTCCAAGGAAGCATGTATAGTAGTTAGATTTGAATTTCTACAATTTATTTAAATTTAGTTAATAAAGTCGGAGTGTGCATTGTCACGCCACGACATGTATTTCATTTTTTCCGTCTAAGTATTACTTGGGTGCAGACCTGCTTATTCATTAGCACAGGATCAGAAGAGCCACGAGTCCATTAAATACAACCATTAAATATAACGAGGACCCCATTGTGGTCATAGGGAGAGTGAATCTGAACATAATCCTAGTCCATGTGCCACACGCACCTGGTCCAGTCATAGCCTTAATGATCACTACAGTAACCTGTCTAAACTCTGTTAGACCATAAATTCGTGATACACAAAGATTCCATCGTTATTCACGCTAGGATTGTCAGCTGTTCAAATGGTAAGGCTTGAAGTCGACCACGTCCTTGTTCAACTTGTTCAGTAAATGCTAGAATCCCCTAATAGATTTACCCTATTAAATAGTCTCGTTGGATGCCTCAGCTCTAGGTTGTGCCTATAGGGGTAATCATGAGTGGCCTAGGAGTAATGATAGAGCCCACCATCTGACCTGACTATAAGGCTGCACGAACTCATCATAAGACTTATTGGTTTCCATTTTGTATTTGACATTTCTAAAAATGTCATAGAGCCTGCAAATTCTCTCAGTCATGACCCCAAAGCCTAGTACAGTCGGTATAAGTTTCTTAGTAGTCTATAGCAGTGATGTCGAGAGCTACAAGAAAATGAAGTTCACTCTCCAAGGAAGTAGTTCCAGATGAGTTGTGTGATTCCTGGGTGGAGGTCAAGGGTGACCTCAAAGGGAAGGTTGAGCAACTGAAGCTCCACGACCTCGACTTGACAGACCAAGTGTTATTCCCACAAATGAACATTGACATGTTCTGGAATGTGGCTCCAGACAAGATGGGAGGGATGCAGTTCATATAAAATCCAGAGTTTATCAACCTCTTTAACTCCACAATCATGAATCTCTAATACTTTCCAGTCGTTGGCACTACCTGTGAGGATGTGTGGTGTACTAAGTTCCTCATCATCTAGGTACATGACATGAGCTTATGGCTCAACAGACGGTATCCCATTCACACAAGGGATATCCATAAACTCACGGGCCTATCCATTGAAGGTGAAGACATTTCAAAAGGGTTTAAGGCCCCAGTAAATATGGAAAGAAGAAGGGAGAACCCAGCCTATATGAAAGATTTCAGACACAAAGAGGGAGGAAGACAACCAAGATTGACCCCATTTTACCAGAGACAGTCAAAACAAATTTCTATGTAATTGCTAGCAAGGTAATGAGGTCCTACTACAAAGTCGAGTGCACATTGGATGACCTCTCAGTGGCATATTTTTGTGCCAATGGAGCGGTGTTCAATTGGTGTAGCTACCTGCTAGAAGAACTCTTGGTCGTGTGTGGGGAAGCATGGGAGAAGGGAGGAACCTTCACCTATGGATACATGTTTGTTTCTTTCACCATGTTGATGGATACATGTTTGTTTCTTTCACCATGTTGAAGTGGACTCCACCCTCAGGAAGACCATTATCACCTATCCATTGAAGGCAAAGACATTTCAAAAGGGTTCCAAGGCCCCAATAAACATGGGAAGAAGAAGGGAGAACCCAACCTATATGAAAGATTTCATACACAGAGAGGGGGGCACACAACCAATATTGAACCCATTTTACCAGATATAGTCAGAACAACTTGCTATGTAATTGCTAACAACGTAATGAGGTCCTACTACAAAGGTGAGTGCACGTTGGATGCCCTCTCAGTGGTGGATTTTTTGTGCCAATGGAGAAGTGTTCAATTCGTGTAGCTACCTGCTGGAAGAACTCCTGGTAGTGTGCGAGGAAGCGTAGGAGAAGGGAGAAACCTTCACCTATAGATACCTACTTGTTGTGTTCACCATGTTGAAGTGGATGCAACCCTCAGGAAGACTGTTATCACCAGCAGATAAAGGTCGACTGGAAAATATGTTCGATCCTTGGCACTCAAGGTCAGACTTGGAGAACACACCATTCAACAATGCAGCGTTCTTAAAGTGGTACAACTGACTACTTGACACAAATCATAGGTTGCGCTTACCAGAGGATTTTCTCAACTTGAACATGAGGAATATTGCATTTGGGTTGAATCGGAACCATATGTTTGTTTGGACTATTCATGTCAAAAGTGAATATTTTCACTCAGAGATTTTGTCATTTTACCTGGATGAGGAGGCCTTTGACAAGGAAGTAATGTCATGGCTAGGAGTGAAACACAACCTGTGCAAGTTTGGGATGCACTACCTTCTACCTATACAGCTATTGAAGAAAAAGGGACATGAAGCAGGGGTAGGACCGAGCTCGGGCCCAAAGGAGAAAAATAAATATGCTCTAATGCATACTGAATCAGAGGAGGAGGAAGAAGAGACGCAGCCACTGGAATGAAAGAAGAGGACACTTCCCGTGTTCCTGTAACTTCTAGAGCAATATATGTTGACAATTAAATATGTCAATGACATCCTTAACACAACATTCATTGCAGACCCTTTGGTCAAGAAACCCAGGATTGGGCTCTCCCTAGTGAATACCATGAACCCTCATCCCATATCATCAACCATACCTCTAACTTGATAAGCCACTCGAGTGGCCCAAACTACCATTGATATCCAAGATGACCCTGAGTCAGATACCACTGCATCCACCACCATCATCATCGAACAACCCCCATCACCCCCACAACCCCAATCGCCACCACAAGAAATGACCATCCAACCCCAAACCATTGAACTAAAGCCCATGCAGTTGGACCCCCCTAAATTACTCGAGCATATATTAGAAATCACTGGCCTGACCCTTGAAGTCTTGAGCCAGTCAATTGTTCCATTTGTTCCGATCCAGGACAGTTCGCCTTCGTCAGAGACTCATATTTTCCCCATACCACAAGACCCAAGCCCTCAACGCCCTCTCTCAACAGTCAATTTTGAGAGTGCCATCCAAAGAGGTGGAACCACAGACACCATGGTCCAAAAATAGGTGTAAGTACTAGAGGTTCAAAAGGAACCTGAATCAACATCAGGACATAGTGCAACCTCGTTGAAAGAAAAACTAGAGCTAGTACTCTAGAACCTAGAGAAGTGCACAGAGATGGTGTAGATTTTCTTAGCAAAAGCAGAGATACTTCCATTTCGTCCATCAACAGTAAGAATGAGACTTGCGTAGCAGTCACAAGGTCCATCTACAGGGGAGGAAGAGGTGGATACAACATCGAAACACTCAATGGCTAGTGCAATTCCACTATAGGTCTGAGTACCCAGGGAGACCACCACTTCTTTCACTGACCCCGCTCAATGGCCATCAACACAGCTAATTGGGATTATTAGAGATTCAACTAATCAATTGGAGAAGAGTCTCCAACAGGTCGAACGTGATGTACAGTTTTCTGAGGAGCACTCCCCACGTAAGCATGGCGGATGTAGAAGGAGTATGCAAACACTAGCAAATTTGGGTCATTTTGTGATGGTTATTTCGACACTCTTGCGATGTTATGTCATGGATATTGCGATGAATATTGAGTCTCCCAAATGTCACTTCACGTCACATGGCACGTGCGATGAACCTAGCTTTTCGTCGCAAGTGCGATGACAATAGGGAAGTTGTCACGATTGTGACAAAAAATAAATAACGTCACTAGAATGATTAAGTAAAGAAATCGTTGAAAGAGCGACCAACTAGGGAAATCATTGCAAGAGCGACCATAAAGAGAGCTCATCGCACCCTCGAAAATATTGGCAAAGTAATGAAAAGTTTTGTGACGAAGTGGTCATCCCAATTGCAACGAACATAGGGTATATTGCGATGAAGTTGCAATACAATTTTCATAATTTGTATAGTAAGTTTGTCGCTAATGGAAAAGTTTGTTATGGAGGGTTCGTCACAATTGAGATGAAAGTGCAACGAATTTGCAATACAATTTTCATCATTTGTATAGAAAGTTCGTCGCTAATGGAAAAGTTTGTTATGAAGGGTTGGTCGCAATTGCGGAGAAAGTGAGACGAAGTTGAAATACAATTTTCATACTTTCTATAGCAATTTCGTTGCAATATTTGTACATGTCATCACAATTGCGACGACAACAATTTATTTAAAAATATATATAAATATATATATTGAGCAATTTTCACCTGCATGCCTAATCCGCATGATAAATTCATCTACAAATGTCTATGGTCTTGCTTCTACACACTTGTATTCTAGATTTTGTCGATCTCTAATCAAGTTCATGAATATGGTATTTCATCTATGTGTATAATTTGTCAAGTTCATTCTCACGGTACTAATTTTCTTTATGCAACATCATGCATCTAGTATTGACTTTTCGTCAAGCATCTCTAATATGGATAGCCTTTTCTTAACTGACTCACAATGCCTTTTCCTCAAATGTTGAAAAATCTTTTGCAATAACTTTCATAACTTCTAATAAGTTGCCCCTTGGTTTCCTTTTAACCATGTCCTGACGTACACTTTCATAGGTTGCTCAACATAAACTTTCTCAAACTATGAGTGTTATTTCCCTAATACCACTATTGGTAAATTAAAGATACACAATTACAACATGAAAAAAAGATATGAGGAGAATATATCATTTATTGATGGAGTCATTGATATGATATGATTACATCCTTTTATTTTTAAATATGGTAGTTGTTCTTCCTATTCACCCCTAACTACCAATACTATCACTTAAGTTAAAGTTTAACCTAATTGGTGACTTAGCACATATGGCCTTTATTGCTTATCACTTTAGTATATTACGACTATGCAATATATTGATGAGTGTCAATTATTCTAACACACCATTATAAATTTTTATGATAGAAAAAAAATAAACTAAATCATGTTACTATAGTGTTGAACTAGCGAAGTAATCCTAAGTCAAATAACATGAAGACATGAGACACGGAGGACACATGAATACGAGTATCTGATACAGACATGACAACCCTCAAAATCAGGACATGGGGGACACGTTATATATATATAAGTTAAAAATTACTGAAATAGACAAAATATTGATAGATCATAGTAGATATTGATCAGTGATACATCATGAATTCATAAAAAGATACATCATACAAATCAATCGATCGCTGAAATGATGAAATCTGACTTCCTCCACAGGCATATAAATTAAAGAAACAACTAAAAGACAAGAAAAAAATCATTTTTAACCTCCTGCGGCCTTCTTTATGAAGGACGTGTGTCATAAAATCATGAGACATCCTTAGAATGGTGTCCAACAAGGTTTTATGACGTGTCCTTACCTCATGGTATGGGCTAAAGTGTTGTCTGACATGTACCGTAGCATGTCATGAAAATGATATCGCGGATATGGACACTTGGCCCATAAGGGACGTGTCAGGTGAATTAGATCTAATCTAGTTTAGCATGTATGATAAAACATATTTGGTCTAGTTTTTGTGGATAATAATTAACAATTAATGATAATCAGTTCGAATTTTAACAAGCCAAAACTTTCAAACACAAAGATATTGTTGCAAACACAACAATACAATGGCACAATAAACCACTTGACTT
>CBVK0100135277.1:0-14454 GCA_900067695.1 Picea abies | reverse complement strand
CAAGTTTTGTTTTTACTGTAAAGTGAAATTATAAATAAAAAAAATACTTTGTATGCCGGAAGTTGAATAACTTGTGAAAATACAGTTTTTTTTCTCATAAAACAAACAAAAGTGTAACCCATCTTCATGAGTTCACTCGTTATTCCTATAATATTTAACCATAATTAGTATAAAATAATAAATAAATGCAATGGAAATTAACTTGGTTCTAAATCCAACATATAAACATAAAAACATGATTAATAGGCATTAATATAAGGTTATGGGTAAGCAAGAAGAGATAAGGTAGGGAAAGAGGATGTAAAAAGGATGACAATTACATGGCCCAACAATGCTGAATGCTAGGAAATTTTATATCAGCATGTGAACTTCTCATTGATAATTCATCAAATGGGGGGATTGGCAATGGATATTTTTCTTGATGTGTCTGATGATGATTTACGAATCCCCGAAGACAACTAGTTCCTTGATGTTTAAATCAATAGCTTTCTTAAGTCCCTGAACCAACGCTTTGTATTCGACAATTGTTTGTGCATTCAAATTCCAATCTACAGGATATAAAACTATGTTTTCTTGATGTATTAATGAAAATGCATCCTGCACCAACCCCTTCTTGAGATTTTGACCCATCAAAATACAAAGTCCAAATTTCATAATAAAGTTTGGAACACTCTTGTCCATTCCACCTTTGGAATTGGTTTTTTAGTGTTGTCAGATTGAGCATGGAGTTAATGTTCAAACTTATTATATCACTCAATTATTTCAGGGTTGTCATGAAGTGATAAATTTGACTTCTTGGAGAGAAATACTTCGGACACATGGGGCAAAAAATTACCAAAATCAGAATCACACTAATAATTCCTTAATACCATGAATTAAGTAGAGGAAGGTTCATTAGGGTCTTTCAGGTCGGTAAGGATATGCCTCAAATATTTTTCTTGGTTGATCCTGATCATATTGGGGTTCCCCTTTAATTTTAACCATAAGTGGGACTAATTTGTACTGAAATATCCATGTAATTTTTCAAACCAGTCCCTGCTTAATAACATTCGATAGGCCTCTGGAATGTCTACAATTATGATATCTATGACCTGATGATATTTTGGGTTAGAGGCAATTTGAATCATAACTTCCTTTAACTCCCCAATAACTTTAACCTTATTTTTGTCTAATTGAATGATATGTGTTTGGATTTTGGTAGGGGTAGCATTTAGCTTCTTGCAAACATAAAGAGGCATAAGATCGGAAGAGCGTAGGGGTAGCATTTAGCTTCTTGCAAACATAAAGAGGCATAACATTTGAGGAAGCACTAGAGTCAACCAAACAATTGTGCAAATTCCTGTTATAAATTTCAAAGGTTAACAAGAAAGGTCGGATAGATGACTGAGGCTTCTTATCGAGCATCATTGTATTTGTGTTGGGTTTCCAAATCTCCTCAAAAATTCATGTACCCAAGATTGAATTTGGGCTTGGATTTAACATGAGTTTTCCATCCTCATCCAGTGCTTGCAACAATAAATATTTTTTTTGCGGAATTATACACAAGACCATCACTGAAATGCTATCTTTCAATTTCTTTAGGTCTTCTACCATGCTATACTATATATTTTTTGTTTCATGACCTTGGAACTTCATGCCATAACTCAGTGGTGGGGTCGGTTGAGATAAAGAGGAAAATTTTGTAGGTCTCTTAGGAGATTTTGCAATGGTAGGTTGGTTTTGCACGATGGTTGCCTTGATCCTATTTTGGACTGCCAAAATTTCGAGAAAGTCTTCTTCTTCATTAGGAATTTAAAAATATGACGTGTGACTGACATCTCATAGAACCCTAGTTGTTTTCTTAGGTAGGTCACTAACCACATTTTATGCATTATTTGATGTATGATCATTGGGTTGTTCGGTCAGGAAACAACCATCTGAGAAACAATTTTCCAACAGATTCATAACATTCACTCATTGAGGACAATCCCTTTCTAAATGATGTTCTTGATGATAATTACAATATGAATCTAATGCACTTCTCTCAAGTCAATGTTCAAGTTAGCAGGAGGGGGATCTAGGGCTTTGAAAGGTGTATTTTTTCTAAATAAAGGTTTGTAAGACCTAGGATTTGATGTTCCTTCCCTTGCATTCCTCTTCATGTCTACAATCTCTTTGGACAACTTAACCATGCTTTGTAATCTTTCCATATCTGCATTGTATTTTTCAGAGTTATGTTTAGTTGTTTTACCAAGCGACCATGTTAACAATAGTCCCCACCTAGGTGCTTGTTGTGGTTCTTTCTTTGATAAATAAATCTGACTATCTTTACAGCCTTTCATTTGAAATTCAAAAAATTTGGCTTCCTCAAAGTTCTGGACAAGAGTCTTTTTAGCGACCCTCTTAACGAACATGGAGATAGAGGTCGATAATGCGTTAGTGTATACCTCAATTTTTAGTTCTTTAGTGGTTTGGGAAACTGGTTGAAACTTGTTTAGGATAGTTGTGAAATGTTGATTGAATTCCTTGAATTTCTACTTGGGGCCCATATTGGAGGTGAAAATTTGAGCCATGAGGGCCCTGATAGTCGTTTCTTCGGAAAATTTATCCATAAATTCTTTCTAATTTTTTTTTCAACTATTAATGAATCCAACCAGGAGGTTGAAATACCATGTTGAAGCTAATTTCTCAAAGGTATAAGGGAACATTCTTCATACTACGTATTCATGTTGGAAATTCACTAATCTTATCGTCAATAAAAATTTCTTAATATGATCCTCGGGCAGGCTGAAGGTTTCATGATCAAATAATGGAAGAATATTTTTTGGGTGCCTAGGAAAATGATGCAATAACCTTGGTAAGTCTAGGGAATCCTTTTCCAACCATGGTTAATTATTTTCAGGTTGATTGTTACCCTATGAAATTTATTCATTGTTATTTTCCATAGTATCTGACTTGTTATCTAAATTTTCTAGGTTAGAACTGGATCCCTCAGACTCTGATTCATCTGTGCTAGAATATGTACTTGTTGGTGGGGTGAGGAGAGGAGTTTCATGAATGAAACTAATAGGTTGGTTAATTTTAGAAAGAGAAAAATATATCATATCTTCAACAGTATGAAAAAAGGTGTGATCTGGGGTATCGACAATTGGTATTCTAGTTTCCTTCCTGCAAGGGAGAAACTAAGCTAACGTCAATTACCCAATTTGTCGAGCATAAGCTCCAGTAATCCTTCTAAACATGTTTATTTTGTTGTGAGAAATCATGTAAGGTATGTATGGGTGAAGGTATGAACCGTCTTTAGTGTGCAATGACTCACTTGCAGTGGGCATACCTTAAATATTAACTTTGTGCCGAGAAGGACTAGCAATGCATGTGGGTTATTTTGAATATATAGGATATTTGAGATAAGCTTATGTTTAAAGAATTTTTTTGACTAACCATGAATTTGTTTAGGTCCTCCTTCTAGCACCAATTTTGTTGAGGTGTCAAATTTCCATTTAACTCAACAGTAGGAATCACGCCTAGAGATCAGGCCTAATTAGACTCTTCCCTATTTTGGGTAGAAAGATTCTTCGTATTGATAGTCTGAAAAGTTTCGATGAGATTTACTATATTATAGGATGGATCTTTATAGACTATTTTCTATTTCTTTATAAGTTTATTTATTAAGTATTCAACGATTGAATTCTTAAGAAGGATAGGTTTAGGATAACCTCTTACCAACAACATGTAAATGATACCTCTCTTCAATCAATATCAAACAATAATATTCACTTATTGATCAAGTGATAAACATCATCTAAGAAAAGAAAGATACATGTAGAAACGACAGATAACCATAAATAATTATAGTGACTGTATAACACACAACTTCATAACACCATCGTATTCATGTCAATGTATATTTAGGGACTTCAATGATTCAATATAACTTAAATACAATTAATTTCTTAGTAAATCACTTGTAGTAGTCAACATGAATTAGAACAATCCACAAATTATGCTACTCCACAAGCTTTGGAAAAAATTCAATTCAACTCTACACGAGCTTCTGAATTAAACTATGAAAATACTTCTTCGTCTGATTCATTTACTATTACAAAACTTTCGACCTCTTTATTTATATGAAAAACTCCATGCAAAAATAACAACAACGTTTGTTTAACTAAAGAAAACAAAAAAATGAAGTGATTCATATCCACATGAAAACCGTTAGTGAGCTCCAGTTATCTCATAGGATTTTCCTTGTCATAATTGGACCATTGGGAGAAATGATATTCACAATTATGCAGGTATGGAAATTGATGTTGATTGATCGACAAGATGAGCTTATCCTTCATTTCCATCACCTAGTTTCTGAATTTATCTATCTCGAAGCTTAGCTGTCGTAGGGCCCACACTGCTCCTATGGGTCTATCGGCGAGTCTCTTCACCCATCCCTTTTAAAGTGTTTGGATTTCCCAAATATTCACTCCAAGTTATGCATTGAGCTCTCTGAACCGTTGGAATATAATTTGAAAATCGATACATTGATCAGAAGTGTCGAATTCTAGGAATTGAAGGTCTATCATTCTCTAGTTTTTGTTGTTCCAATTCCCGAGACACTCCTCCCATATTTCCTGCATTTTCTGTTGTAATTCTATTATCATTCTAGGAATTGAAGGTCTATCATTCTCTAGTTTTTGTTGTTCCAATTCCCGAGACACTCCTCCCATATTTCCTGCATTTTCTGTTGTAATTCTATTATCAATTGTACCCAATATTCTACTGCTATGATGATCTTGACTAAGCTCTCATCTGCAAGAATCCTAATTTCATGTTCTTCTTCCCCTCCACCTTTCTGGATTTCTCTGATATACTCGATTTGTGCCAGTACTTGATGATCTTTCTCCAACCATATCATCATTTATTTATACTCTACAAGGCCCAACTAATTCTCCTCTTGGTAACTTATGATCTTGGTCATAAAAACCTCTTTATCTGATTTGAACTAAGTATAAATATCTTTGAATTCCATTCTCATGAACCTAACCACCTGGGTAGTGTCATGATAGTATTCCACTTGATGTTTGATATGGACCAACTCTTCTATCATAGAATCAACTTCTCATTCATCCTCTCTTTCCCTGTCTATAGTGGCACTATATATAGCCATACTTACCCCTAATAACTCACTTACCCTGGATTGTTCTGCGTCCAGTAGGGTTTCTTCCGTGGTGATCATTACGACACCATCCAAAGTGATTCTCCTATGTTTTCTAGTTCTCTTCATAATCAATTGTCTTTTCCTTTCCATAAGTGATGGCTTGAACATCAACTACTTTGTCCACCAACTCCGAGATTGGATGGTCCCCCTACGAGAAAGAATTTCCTAAACTGCCTGGTGTATGAAAATGTTCAAGTATTGTCTCTTTGCCTATGTTGACTTTTGGTTTCCTATGAGTGGTTCCTTTGCCTTATTCTTGTGACATTTGATACTTCCCAAGATATCTTATTGATCCCATTCCTATTTTGATAGGCGGATCTTCAATTTGTTTTGTGCTTGGGGAATTTTTCGTGATCCTCACTGTTGTGTTTTCTACTGGGATTGTTGACCCTACATGTGTAGAATGTGTTGAAGGGTCTATTGTGATATCCTCAATTTCTTTGTTTCCTTTCAACCCTTCATTCTCTTCTTCCTTGCCAATGTTACCCCCTGATTAATATTCAACATCAAGGTCTCCTATCTCTTTTCCTTTCTCTAGTGCATTACTTCTCCCGATGGCAGCTTCATTACCATTCTTAATTTTCTCTCTTAGTTCCTCATGGAATTTGATGCAGCCTCCCTATTTATCCAATGGTTGTGGTGCTTGGTTTGGGTTGTTATGATCACCTTCATTTGTATTCAGTTATGTTTCCTCGCCTAAATATTTTGGTCCTAGAGATAATTTCATATCTAACACCTCTTTCACTTCTCCATTTATAATAGGAACTCAAGTGTTTACCTCTTCACTTTCACTATCATAATCATTTTCAGGTCAGCATTGACAAGAGCTACGTGTGCTAGGACATACAAAAAAACCATTGGCTCAGTTCCTAGTTCTCCTATCGGCGTTCACTCTGAATTGTGTTCTATAGTGTATTCCTCCATTAAGGTGTTCTCAAGGATCGCTAGCTCCTCTTCTCTTCTGAGTGTCACTGGATTTATTAGCACAGATGCTACTTCTGACACTATGATAGTTTCCCTTTGCAATTGCATCATCCTTTCAAATTACTTTAAGAGACTTTGTGCCTCTAACCTTTGCACTATCTATTATATACCTTCTTGTTGAGCTTATGCCACTGATACTACCCCTATTGTCTACTCTAGAAAGTCTAATTGTTCATTCCCAGACATGGCCATGAACCTGACCATGTTTTTTTTTTTTTTTTTTCCTCTATAAAACTACATACCATTTTGTGGCATTCTCTGTGAATATTTCATCCTCAAAATACTCATGTGGGTACCCTTCTTGTTGAGCTTATGCCACTGATACTACCCCTATTGTCTACTCTAGAAAGTCTAATTGTTCATTCCCAGACATGGCCATGAACCTGACCATTTTTTTTTTTTTTTTTCCTCTATAAAACTACATACCATTTTGTGGCATTCTCTGTGAATATTTCATCCTCAAAATACTCATGTGGGTACGAACAATGATACACCACTTGATTAGCATGTTCAACTACCAACATCCTATGGTCGTGTTTCCTGTATCTCCCAGTGGTGAACCTGTACTCTATCTAACTATGAGATTCTTGTCTGGCCCGTGTGGTATCCTTCACAAAATGGTAACCCAGATAAAACCCATAGGGGATAAATATCCTTTTCTTATCCTTTACCATAGATGCATTGAACCTTTGTAGTATGGTTGAGCAGAAAATTTATCCTAACACCAGCTTGTCAGGTACATGGATTTCCAATATGTGTGGTGCTCTGATGGCTTTGAAAATTTTGATATATGTGCTTCTTTCCTCTAAGTACCAAGGCCCAATATTTGATATTACCTTCCTTGCTTCTTCAGAGAGTCTTGGGAAGTTTTTTTTTTTAAATCAAGGAATATACTTGAGCTATGAATCCATCACAAGTAAAATCAATTGATATTTTGTACCTATTCTCCCATGAGATGCCAAAATAAGTAGGTACATGAAATTTGGAAATGTACCAGCTCAGTTCAAACTATAGAACACATTCTTAGCACATATCGTATCTATGATATAACATTCCATGTAGAATGTAGGGGTTTCTCCAGGTTTTGGATTTTACACTTCCTCTATCCTGGTGCTCCACTATTTTGAGATAATAGATTCCTAGTAAAGGTGCTTCTAGATGTAGAATATGTATGAGACAAAGGTATCCAAGCTTCCAAGAACCTAGAGCAATCCTTTTCTATGTATAAACGATAGATCAAGGCCATCAGGAAGATGTAGGGTTCTCAGAGGTTCGTTGTGTTGTACCACCCTGATGTCATATTCAAAAATTTCTTATCCTCCCTCCACCAAGATGCTAACAATTGACTGGTATTATGGCATTCATATAAGACCAAAAGAAAATCCTTGTTTACCCTAACTTCAACATCCTTGAGTTTATAATATGCGCTTACCTATATCGGAAAGAAGACGTCGATATATTCTCCATATTTTTTATTTAACAAACATTTCTCTACATTGGCATGATGAATGATCCACTCTAGGAGTTCAACACAAAGAAAAACGAGTGTCTTTTCTGCCACCATATATAACGAAGAATTCTTGATGTTCTGGAATATCTGATCATCCAATTCCCTCACCTCCGGGTCACTATGAGGTGTAAATTCTGGGAAATATTCATAATGGATTTTGTTTTATAAATCAATCCAGGAAGGTAGGATTACCTTGGATGTAGTGTTATTATTTGTGTCTTTGAAGAGTGGAGGTGGGTTTGTCGGCATTTTTTTTATATTCTGATCACTAGCTATGCTTTGGGGGGAAAATGCAGCTTCTTAGATTCTGATCACTAGCTATGCTTTGGGGGGAAAATGCAGCTTCTTAGTAGCTAAGCTGGATGCCTCTCCTATTTTCTCACTTCCTCCTTTCAAGGTATTTAGTGATAAATGAGTGAATGGTTGTCTAGGAGACATCTTTCCTACAAAAATGCAACATTTTAACTCAATATTCCCTTAGTCATAGAAACTCAGAGACAATCATGATAAATACACGCACACACAGATTTTCCTCAGTTGAATACTTACCAGTCCAAAGCTTTGTGATAAACACAACACAACTCAATTCCTAAGTGTCACTAGATCAATCGTGAGTTGTTAAGCAAAAAATCAAATAGTTCTGTGAAAATTATGGAATTATTCAAATACATTCGAATAGATAACAATTAGTTTGTACATCCAAAATAATCAAGTTTTAGTACATGGAATCTACTGTAGATTTTCATTAATTCCATCTATCGTTTGTGCCAGTTATTGGAGTAAAATCTATGAAAAAATCAGTGGCACGAAGGGACGTTGGAACGATTCATCGAGTATTTCAAAAAATATTTGATTGTCGAGTATCATTTGAGATCAAGAATCAGACACTTGGAATATTTGAGTCTTTTGGTACCATCTTGTGTCTAAATTCGTCGATACTGAAAGATATGACAACATGTTGCATTCTCAAGTGTGTCTAGATTAGGATATCAACATGGAATCTCTTGAACAACAAGACACATAGGGATGTTTGTGAATCAAATTTCTAAATATTGATGGTTTCTATGAATTCAGATATCTTCAGCAGGACCCATCAAATGATTCATATTGCTTATTGACAATCATTGATTTGGCATCGATGGGTAGGAGGGCATACAATAAAGGATATTTTTTGTTGTCTTATTGATTGGCCAATTCCAGTATTTATAGGCATTCGATGCTAACCTTTTTTTCTATGGGTTCTCCTATGTTCAACTATTGGGTGTCTATTATCGATGCTAATCGACGTTGACGACTATTTCTTGGACTTAGCGATGGGTGTTTTTCAACTGACATCGTCAATACCCGATGTTGATTGACGTTGACACTTCCATGAGTGAGAAATTCCCTCGTTCAACTAGTACCTAAAAAGGTCTATGCCCGATGTTAATCGATGTCGACATTCTTGAGAATGTGTCGCATTTCTTGACACATAAATTGAATTGACCGACACCCGATGTTGATTTGCATCAACGCTTTAGAGAAAAACCTATTGGGTATCTAAAACTTGGATGCATGGAATAAGAAGCCATTGATTCAATTAGGGATACTCATATTAAGGGAACTTGCCAACAAAGGATACAACTTTATTGGGTTGTTAGAGCAGGGTAGCTCCTGCACCAAGGCAAGTATCACCCGAGGCCAATTTTAGTAGAAGTTTCCCCATATGATGGGGGAACTCAATGAAATGGAGACCATTTCTTCCTAAGGGGGCATATGATGGGGGAACTCAATGAAATGGAGACCATTTCTTCCTAAGGGGGGAGGATTGATCTAGGAGGATATCAGTGGCCACCAACCTATTCCACTGGCTCAAAAACAATTTTCTATTTTGGAAGTTTTCTTACAGTTTTTTGTGTGCCAAACTTCTGGGACTGTTTTGAGGCCCTAAACGATGTTTTTTGGGCTCGAAAAGGCATAGATTGTAATAAAAGGAAAATGCTTGGTTGAATGGAATTTGTACACCTTAGATATACCTTTCCAATAGTTTATTGAGCACCCCAAATGGATATCATATGTAAAATTTACGCCCTTGGAAATTTGATGTATCACTTAGCCCCATCGGGACCCACAAACCTTTTGGCGTTTCATCTCCAGGGGTTAGGGTTTTCGATGTTTATGTTTTTATCATATATTTTTTATGTTAAAAATTCCTTTGGAGCCTTATTGTACTCGTGTTCTTGTGAATGATCATAGATGTCACATCTCTTCTCAGAGATAAGTTGCCACCATTCGAGCAAGTTTGTTTCATTCTGCATTTTTACAGTTTCAACAAATTCTCTTTATTAATATAATTCAAGATTTACTGTATCTCTGCATTTTTCTTTGATATACATTTGTATTTCATTTCATTCCATTTATAAATCCAGATCAGGTTGCCTCTAGAAATATTTGAATAATAAGTCCTTGAGATAAAAAATTTAATTGACATTTATTGTTTGCCTAATCTATATGAAGTTTGTATTCACCTAACACTTGAATCTTTCTGATCCCTTTGTCTTCAACCATTTTTATAATTAACCATAGGGAAACAAGATTCTCTCTATTATTTGTTCTAGGTCCTTCTCCATATTTTAAATAAAATAAATGCATTGAATAAATATGAAGGATCACCCTAACCCCACATGTACCTAGATTTCCTTGATAGGTTCCATCTAAGAAATCCCATGCAAATGGAGTGTCCATCGCTCGATGAATTAAAGATATAGGAATTTTTTAAGGAGGGGCCTCCTGGCCTTCTCTATAGGACAATCTAATGGAGTGATCCACTTGAGATATAGATAATGGATACCTTAGAACAACATATTGTTTGTTGACAACCAAAGGTGTCACATAAAAAAGAAAGGAAGAGATCTATGCTCTAAATTATCCTTATGAGATATCCATACTAGAAAAATGTTATAAAAGTACCTTGGTTCCACGAAACTATATTATTAACTAGCAATAATACCTCCCTCCAGAAAAACCTTCAGAAGGAACAATTTACAAAGACACAATCTACCGATTCACCATTTTTTTTTCACAAGGCACATTTATTAGGCCCATTCCAAATCCTTTTGGTGCATTTTCCTAGGTAATGACATTATTTGGAGAGGGATAGCCACATAAAAATCCCAGTTTTTAAAGGGATTTATAATTTCTAGATAAAATACCAGCTCCAAACCTTACCATTTCGCAGTTATACCTATAGAAAATTATCCATTAGATATTCATAACCCAACTTGGTAGTAAGAGTCCCATGGTATTTATTCCTAGACAACCTCCACTCATCCTCCCAAACCTGAAGAACAATGGCACAATGCTTGCAATGAGATATGTAAAGGGACCAATCTTATGGAAGGATTCCAGATAGGTTTAAGTCTTCAATGTAAACCAATCCTAGAACCATTCACCATGCCTCACTCACATGGAAACATCAATAAGTCTGTACACAAATTTGGAGTGTAAGTCCTCCAATAAAGGAGGTGATGATCTGAAGATGCTAGAACAACCTATGTAAGGGACTATTGAGGGGTCAAAATTCCCTTTAACTCAACGTTAGGAATCATGCCCAGAGATGAGGCCCAATTAGACTCTTCTCTGTTTGGGGTAACGAGATTCTCTGTATTGATAGTCTGAAAAATTTCGATGGGATTTTCTATATTATATGATGGATTTTTATAAACTATTTTTGTTTCTTTATAAGTTTCTTGATTAAGTATTCGAAAAATGAATTCTTAAGAAGGTTGGGTTTAGTCTAACCTCTTACCAATAACATGTAAATGACATCTATCTTCAATCAATATTAAACAATAATATTCCCTTATTGATCAAGTGACAAACATCATCTAAGAAAAGAAATAATATGCAAAAATGACAGATAAGCATAAATAATTCTAGTCACTGTATAACACACAACTTCACAACACCATTATATCCATTCCAATGTATATTCATGGACTACAATGATTCAAGATAAATTAAACACAATTGTTGTCTTACTAAATTACTTGCAGTAGTCAACAGGAAGGAGAACAATCCACAAATTATTCTACTCCACAATCTTTGGAAAAAATTCTCTTCGGCTCTACATCAGCTTTTGAATTAAACTCTCAAAATAATTCTTCGTCTGATTCATTTACTATTAAAAAAGTGTCGACCCTTTAAAACGAGTTCGACCTCTTTATTTATATGAAAAACTCCATGCAAAAATAAAAACAATATTTGTTTAACTAAAGAAGAAAAGAAAATGAAGTGGTTCATATCCACATGAAACCCATTAGTGAGATCTAATTATCTCATAGGATTTTCCTTGCCATAATCGGACCACTGGGAGAACAGATCTTCACAATTATGCATGTATGAAAATCGATGTTGATCCATTGGCATGCTGACCTTATCCTTCATTTCCATTACATAGTTTCTGAACTGATCTATATCAGGTTAGTTGTTGTAGGGCTCACGTTGCTCCTATCTATCTATCAGAGAGCCTCTTCACCTGTCCCTTTTCAAGTGTTCATATTTCTCGAATATTCTCTCCAAATTATGCATTGATCTCTCTGAACCATTGGACTATAATGTGAAAATTGATGAATTCATTTGGAGCACCAAATTCTGGGATATGAAGGTCTATCATTCTCTAGTTTATGTTGTTCCAATTCCTCAAAAACCCCTCCCATATTTCTTGCATTTTTTGTTGTGTCTCTTTTACCAATTGTACCCAATATTTTGTCGCTATCCTGATCCTGACTAAGCTATCATATGAAATCATCCTAATTCCATGTTCTTCTTCCCCTCGACCTTTCTGGATATCTCTAATATACTTTATTTGTGCCAGTACTTGATGCAATTTCTCCGACAATATCATGATTTCTTTATACACTACAAGGCCCAACAAAGTCTCCTCTTGGTAAATTATGATCCTAGTCATAAAAACCTCCCTATCATATTTGAATTGAGTAAAAATCTCCTTGAATTCAATTCTCATGAGCCTAACTGTTTGGGGAGTGTCCTGATAGTATTCCAGCTGATGTTTGAGATTCACCAAATATGCTCTCATAGAATCGACCTCTCGTTCATCGTGTCTTTCTCTATCTATAGTGGCACTAGATATAGCCATACTTTCCCCTAATAAATCACTTACCTTGGATTGTCTTATGTACAACAATGTTTTTTCCATGGTGATAATTACCACACTATCCAAAGTGATTTTCCTATTTTTTCCTTTCATAAGCGATGGATTGAACGTTAGCTACTTCATCCACTAACTATGGGATTGGATGGTCTTCCCATGAGAGAGTATTTCCTAAACTTCCTAGTGTACGAAAATGTTCAGGTACCATCTCTTTTCCTATGTTGACTCCTAGTTTCCTACGTTTGATTCCTTCAACTTGTTCTTGTGTCATTTGAGACTTACCAAGAGCTCTTGTTGATCCCATTCCTATTATGATAGATGGATCTCCAAATTATTTTTTGCTTGGGGCATTTTTCATGATCCTCACTACTATGTTTTCTATTGGAATTGCTGACCCTCTAGGTTTATAATGTTTTGAATGCTTTGTTGCGATATCCTCAATTTATTTGTTTCCTTTCAACCCTTCATTCTCTTCTCCCTTAATGGTGTTACCCCATGATGCATATTCAACATCAGGGTCTCCTGGCTCTTTTACTTTCCTTGGTGCATCACTTCTCCCGATGGAAGCTTCATTACCATTCTCATTTTTATGTATTGGTTCCTCATGGTATTTGATGCTTCCTTCCACTTTATCTAGTGCTTGTGGTGTTCAGTTTGGGGTGTGATGATGACCTTCAGTTGTATTCAACTTTTTTTCCTCACCTAAATATTTTGGTCCTTGGGATACTTTCATATCTAAAACCTCTACCACTTATTCATTTATAATAGGAACTAAAGTGTTTACCTCGTTGTTGTCACTATCATATATCGTGATCAAGTTAACAATGACATGAACTAATTGTAATAATTCATTCAAAAAAACCATTGGCTCAATTCATGGTCCTCCAATTGGTGTTCACTCTGAAGTTTGATATGGATTGTATTCCTCCATTGAGGTTTTCTCATGGGTCGTTAAATCCCCTTCTCTTCCAAGTGTGAGTGGATTCACTATTACATATTGGAAAATTTCCAATGTTCTACTTGCGACGTTATGGAAAAAAATGGCCACACTGTATAAAAACAAAGGGAATTTTAGGTTTTTTTCTCCATCCTACCCGATATCGTCACACGTGCGACGTAGTTTTAAATTTTTTCAAGAGGGACATCTTCTGAAGGTTTTCACAAGAGAGACGACATCAAATGTGTGTCTCTCTTGTGACGATGTGGACACTGGGTTCCCCCTCCCTAATGATCACCCTCTATTTGAAAAAGTCAACATTGACTTGGTCAATTGTCGTCGTAATTGTGACATTATAAAATATATAAATATGTTGCATTTTAGGGATGTTGTGACTAGTTTGATATAACAACGACAGTTCAAAAATGGTATAAGGTCTTATTGGCCAACAAAAAACAAGTTTTTTTTCATATGTTATAATAGAATAATATAATATATATTCTATTATGAACCACTCAATTTAATAAGATAATCATCAGTATATGTCTGTGGGGAAGAATGTCAGAAAACATTAGAGGTGGAAAAAAAATTAAAGAGGGTGAAAAGGGTGATGGTAAATGTTATTGCCCTTGAAAAAATTGTTGTACTAGACATCCCGAAAGAGTTTTAATAGAAACAACTAA
>CBVK0100135276.1:0-14454 GCA_900067695.1 Picea abies | reverse complement strand
GGCCTCCGTAGATATTTCGGGGGCTCTGATTCCGTGGAAAGCAACAAAAAATTTGATTATGGTAGTGTGTGTGTTACAAATTGGTATCAGAGTATGGTTACAACACTTGGCCTACTTGGGCTCAGGCACAAGTCGCGTAATAATATATTGTTATCTGCGTTTTCTCCTTAAGAAGAAAGATTGTAGAATGAAACTGTAATCTGGGAATTTTTTTTTTTCTGTAACCCCTCTGTTAAAATAATAACTACTCTTCTAGGAGTAGGGATGCACTAATCGTTATCATTGATAAGATCTAAGTGAAAATGACAGAGGTGGAATAAATTGTGCCATAAAGTTGCACAAGCCAGACAAAGGACATGAACTACGTTGTCCTGTTTTAGTGTTACGATGGCTACCTACTAAAGTATGTAGAGTCTCTTGCAATTGAGATGGCTGGATAGATAAGGATTAAGACCCAAATGAAAACCCATGTTATATGGGTATACATGTGAAAATATGAATTATGTACTGGGTATAAATAAATATAAATATTGACTAACAACCAATGTTTGTCTTTTCACCCAAGAGGACGATCAGCCGCGGGAATTTACATACGCAAAGAATGGTGATTCACCAAGAGATGGGAGAATTCTCCCACAATAGAGACGAAGAGTCTGATGAAACAAGAGAAATAGGGACCCCTCCAGATCTAGCTGAGACTGTGAGGAGTCTCATGGTTGAATTGCAAAGCTGCAAGGCCGACAATGAAAGGATGATGAAAGAACAAGAAAAGCAAACTGAAATTAATGCAATTTTACTGCAGAGCTTATCCAACCTACAACGACAAATGCAGCATGAACCCAAGATGCAGAAACATGGTCATATCAGTGGCCATACTAAGAGGAGCACCTCAAGGAAGGTCCACCCCAGAGGTAAAGGACCAGTACTAGACGATTCCTCTGAGAAGGAAGTTGGCGATTTAGAAGGCTCTTCCAGCAGTAGGACCAATTCCTATTCTCGAAGAAAACATAAGAAGCAAAAGACTTCCAAGGGTCATAAATTTGAGGAATTCAGAAAGGCCAAACCTCCCTCCTTTGATGGTGAGATAAAGAAGGGAGAGGAAGCAGAGGCCTGTCTACTTGGACTGAAGAAATATTTCAGAGTCCATGATTTTTCAGAGAATTTGAAGGCCCGAGTGGCCACTTTCAATATGAATGGAAAGGCTTCCATATGGTGGGAAGACCTTAAGAATATGAAAGGGGTCCGTGAGGAGGACCTGTCTTGGAAACGGTTCGAGAAGTACTTCTGGAAGAAGTATTTGTCGGAAAGATATTTTGACGAAAAGGCTAAAGAGTTTTATGAACTCAAACTGGGACAACTTACTATAGAAGAATATGTCAACAAATTCCTTGACTTATTGAGATATGCACCCTACATCAAAGCAGAGAAGGCGAAGGCACAACGCTTCATTAGTGGGCTACCCAAGGAATATCAGAACTGAATTGAATTTGACGAGCCAAAGACCTTAGAAGACACTATACGAAAGGCAACATATTGTCATGAACAATATGGACATCGGGCAGAGTCTCGTGGAGACTGGAGACGGAAGAGTGGTTCAAGATTTCAGAAAAAGGGGAGCAAATACTTGGGATTTAAAAACTACAAAAAGAACCCTAGAATGAATTTCCCAACCTGGAGTGTACTCCAGCAGAACTTTCCCTCGGGGGACGGAAATAAAATTTCTAGACCTATACTAGTGAAGACTAACAACCCAAAGAAAGAACCTATGAAATGTTGGGATTGTGGAGGAGAGCATCTCCGGAGAGACTGTCCACACCGACAACAGAATAGTTGAAAAATTTATAACATGCAGGAAGCCACCACAGTCAACGATGTGGCAAGAAGTGTGCTGCAGATTTATGCAGCCTTGGATAATAACCAAGCTGACCACCAAGCTTCAGTGGTGGAAATAGAAGGTATGATTTTGAACCATCTGGTGTCTATTTTGATTGACCCTGATTCAAATTTGAGTTATTTATCCCCTAGAGCTATTGATAAGTGTAAACTATAGCCATACAAGCAAACCAAACCATGGTTGGTACAGTTAGCCACTGGCACCAAAAGAAAGGTGGTAGAGGCCATACCAGCCTACCAATTAATGTTGGGCAAATTTCCCACCCAAGAAACCCTTAATGTATTACCCATGGTATCATACGACCTATTGATTGGTATGGAATGGCTGGCTGCCCATAAAGCCAAATTAGACTGTTACCATAAAACCTTGGAATGTGTGAGCAAAGAAGGACAAAGGATAACCCTCCAAGGGATCTGAAAACTGGTCTCGGTGAGACAAATATCAGCCCTGCAAATGAGAAAGTATTGTCAAGAGGGATGTCCCCTATATGCAATACAGGTACTGAAAACAATCTAAGGCACTAAACCAAGCCCTGATGATCACCCTATGCTGAGAGAGTACAGAGATGTATTTCCAGAAGAGGTACCGGGTCTACCTCTGAGAAGAGACATTGACTTCTCGATAGAACTCACACCCGGAGCGGTGTCGGTGCCTAGAACACCCTATCGGATGAGCACACCTGAGTTTTTTGAACTCAAATTGCAATTGAAAGAAATGATGGAAAAGACTTATATTCGACCTAGCGTGTCCCTCTGGGGAGCACCGGTCCTTTTTGTGAAAAAGAAGGATGGCACCCTTAGACTATGTATCGATTATAGACAACTCAATAAAGTAACCATAAAGAACAAATACCCCTTGCCCAGGATCGATGATCTCTTCGATCATTTGGGAGGTGTGTCTATTTTCTCAAAGATTGACTTGAGGTCGGGATACCATCAAGTCCGAATTAAGGGTGAAGACATCCATAAAACCGCTTTCCGGACACGGTATGGTCACTATGAGTTTGTGGTAGTACCATTTGGGTTAACCAATGCCCCTGCCACTTTCATGTGCTTAATGAACAATGTACTCAGTAAATTTTTAGATAAATTTGTACTAGTTTTCATTAATGACATATTAATCTACTCTAAGAATATAGAAGAACATGAAGAGCATCTTAGACTTGTGCTGCAAGTGCTAAGAGAGCATCAACTCTATGCTAAATTCAGCAAGTGTGACTTCTTTTAGAAGCAAATACATTACTTGGGACATGTTCTATCCGAGGAAGGGGTAGCAGTAGATCCTGACAAGATCAGGTCTATCATGGAATGGCCTACTCCAAAGGATGTCTCAGACATCAGATCCTTTATGGGATTGGCGGGATACTATAGAAGATTTATAAAAGATTTCTCCAAGATTGGTTGTCCAATCACTACCCTCCAGAAGAAGGGGACAAAATTCCTGTGGACATAGCAATGTGAAGAAATATTTCAAACCTTGAAACATCTACTAACCCATGCACCTGTGTTGAAAATCGCTGACACAGAAGCTGACTTCCTTGTGTGCACAGATGCCTATAAGGAAGGGCTCAGAGGAGTCTTTATGCAGGAAGGAAAGGTGATCTGTTATGAATCCTGAAAATTGAATGAACACAAGGTAAATTATGTGACTCGTGATATGGAACTGGTTGCCATAGTACACGCCTTAAAAATGTGGAGGCATTACCTCCTGGGAAGGAAGTTTGTGCTTATGACAGACCACTGTGGATTACGGTATTTGTTTGATCAACCCAAGCTCAATGCTAAACAAGCTATATGGATGACCCTCCTTAGCGAATTTTATTTTAAAATCAAACACATTAAAGGGAAAGAGAATCGGGTGGCCAATGCCCTTAGCAGAAGCATGAGAACAATTCACCTGGCAGCGGTGAGTACTTGCGAGACAGATGTCAAGAACAGAGTAAAAAAGGCACAAGAAACCGATTCCTTCATCCGAAATGTGACCCTGTACCTACAGCAAGAACCCACTGGAGCAAAATACGAAGGCTATCAGATGACCAAAGGAGGTCTTCTCACCTACAGAGATAGACTGTACATTCCCAATTGTGACGACTTGAAGAGGTTCATCATGGATGAACTACATAAAAGACCCTACACTGGTCACCCAGGGTACCAGAAAATGATCACGGCCACCCGGAAACAATTTTATTGGCCTGGATTGAAGAAAGACATAGCCAAATATTTGGCCCAATGCATAGAATGCCAATAGGTTAAAGCACAACATTGACACCCAACAGGACTATTACACCCTTTACCCATCCCAGAATGGAAATGGGAAACCATCTCCATGGATTTTATCACTGGATTACCAACTTCAACCAAACAGAATGATGCCATTATGGTAGTGGTGGATAAACTAAGCAAGTCTGCTCATTTCATTCCCGTCAAATTGACCTGCAAGGTGATAGATATAGCCCAAGTATTCATGAAAGAGGTGTTCTGACTGCATGGTATGCCAAAGGAGATAATATCTGACAGAGACACCAAATTTACTTCCAATTTCTGGAAATCACTGATGGCGGGTTTAGAGACTAAATTGTTGTTTAGCACCGCCTATCACCCCCAAACCAACGGACAGACAGAAAGAGTGAATCAAATATTAGAGGATATGTTAAGGATGCATGTGATGCATCAACCTAGGAAATGGGAATACTATCTGCCATTGGTAGAATTTGCCTACAACAACGGCTATCAAGCATCCTTATAGATGAGTCCCTTCGAGGTCCTCTATGGTAGGTCGTGTAATACTCTAGTCAGCTGGAGTAACTCTGTAAATAGGATTTCTATTGGCCTCGATATGTTGAAAGAGATGGAACAACAAGTGACTCAAATAAAACAAAATCTGAAGGTCGCTCAGAACCGACAAAAAAGTTATGCTGATCAAAAGAGAACTCCAAGAGAGTTCGAAACAGGAGATCATGTATATCTCAGAATTAATCCCAGAAGGAGTTCCCTCAAAATGGGAGCTAGTTCCAAATTGGCACCTCGGTATTGTGGACCCTTCCAGGTTCTAGATAGAGTGGGACTGGTAGCCTATCGGCTAGCACTTCCTCCCACAATAAAAGCACATAATGTTTTCCATGTTTCATTATTGAAGAAATATATACATGATGCTAATCATATAATTGACTGGTCTGTGATCCAGGTGGAACTGAAGGGATAATTTCTACCAGAACCCCAATGCTCACTAGACAGAAAGGAAACCCCGCTCTAGAACAGAACCATTGCACAGGTCAAGGTGCAATGGAAACATTTTGGTCCAGATGAGGCTACATGGTAAATGGAGGATGCCATGAGATAGGCATATTCGATTTTGTTTACTTCTATACATGCAATTCATGTTAGTAGCTAAGAACATCGAGGATGATGTTCCTTTTAAGGGGGAGGGAATTGTAACACCATGTTTCCCCCAGCTTGTAAATATAACTGGACTAGCCAAGAACTATGGCAAACTCATAAATATGAATATGTGATGTAAAGGGACCTTGAGGAAAAGGTCAATGAATGTGAATGACATTTTGAATTTATTGCAGGACTGCTGAGAGGGGATGTGTAGAAAAGAGACCACGATGGTGGTGGAAGGCACCTGAAAAGGTGGTGTTAACTTCCACCGAGAATTAATACTGTATTTGGACTCCATTGGCTTGAAGAACTAAAAGCGGCTCCCTGGCCCCCAAATTTAATGTCTCTTAGGCTGGTAGGTGGGTGGCTTGATGAGGGATGGGATGGTGAACCGCCCATCTGTAGAGCCGTCAGGCCTGATCGGTGCGAGGGTAATCATGCCACACACAACCTCGTGAGAGGATAAGGTGTATGGCATAAGCGATTATGGGGGGGAGACGCGAGGGGAACTCTGGCATTATGTAGGGTGAGTGATAGCAGAGGGGAAGGATTACAACCTTTACTCCTGGTCATTGGTAGACAGAGAGACGTAGTCTCAATAGCATTGTGGTCTCAGCTCGGGGGTGGCTAGTGGTAAATCTGTCGGGAGTCGCTGCGCCTATGGTTGGGTGGAAACGAGCACCCCTCTCAGTAGTCACACCCATTTCTGGTGTTATTTTTGATAAGTGCTTTACATATTGCATCTTGAAATTCATAGAATGATATATATGTATGTATGTATGTATATGATCATAGAACTGTGAAATTGTAAATTATTTCTATGTAAGAATGTCTCTGCAGTATTGGACAAGAGGGAATAGATATATGCTCATAACAAAGGGGACCATGCATGACGTACATTGATAAAGGAATCTAATTATGCCTAGGTTGAACTAAGTTAGGCTTCCAACCTATTCTCGGGAAGCTATTTTCCCTTACCTGTCCCCAGGGGTGCCCTGGAATAGATCTCATCACAAAGACTTTCCCTCCTTAGAAAGATTCACCAAGAACCCAGAAAAAGGAATTGAACGCGCAAGTCTTAATAACCATGTATGAGGAGGAACGACCCTCTTAAGATTTCGAAGTAGCAGCGTAGGAATAAGTAATGAATCGAAGGATGATATCTTGTCGAAAAATCCATGGTCATTCACGACCATCAGATTGACGGAGGTAGTAAGAGCGTTACACCCCTTGCCCTTTTTCCTCTATCTTCATGAATAGTGAGGAAATTGGGATCGTAGGTCCCCCAAGTTCCGTGAGAACATTTGGACTATTGATCCTTCCACATCTACGAAGTAGTGGAAGAATGTATAACATGGGGCAATCTAAGCCATTGGATCAGGTTAAGATGCTTGGAGTTTAGTCTCTGTAGTATGCGTAGGAAGGACAGATCTAGACCGTTAGATATTGGTCCCATTTCCCATCAGTTGTTGGATCAGACCGGAGCTGTCCGAGGGTTACCATCGAGAGTCTAGCCATCGGCATATCGATATTCTCAAGGATAAGAAAATTGAGACACTTCAAGTCTCGAAATGCTAGGAGGATCTGAACCGCCCATTGAGGATACACGAGGTGGAGATCAAGGTTTCTATCGGTAGTTGAGATATTCGGCATCGGGAGACCAGAGTTCATGAGGCTGTGAGAAAGGGAACATCATGAGTCTCAAAATCCTGGAGAAATCAAGACCATCCATCAAAAGAGGACACATGGCAGCAATCGACACCATCAGGGAAATTCCTGACAGGAAGTTGTTGATCGGCGTTTGTGTCATCGGGATACCGGGAATCCTGATGACAACTTGTTTATGCATTTTGGAATCGCGACGCTCAAAACCCCGATGGGTGGGAGCCAGTTGTCAGTATATTAGAGAAGTAGGAAGCGCCATTATGGGGGCCAACTGTCAACGTAGCTGGAAGACAGGATTCGAAGGATCAGGAATCCCATGAGCCCATGCATTTTGGCATTGAAAACCCCGTAGCCCCAACAAGGGATAAGACTGCGGTCATGGGGATCATGGTCATGTGAGCTAGGAGCCTAGCTAAGAGAGCTAGCGCGTAATGGGTGCATCGGGACTCGAGGAATCGCGAGTCCTTGGGACGTTTTCATTTCAACATTGGAAAGTTCGAAACCCCGATGGGGGACAAGGCTGCGGTCATGTAAGATAAAGGTCACGTGGCCTAAAGACTTAGCCTGGGAGGCTATGGTAGTAGAGGAGCGTATCAAGATTCAGGGATCAGTGAACCAAATTGTTGGGACATCATGAGTGTCAAAACCCCGATGAGGAGGTAAGGCTGCGGTCACATAGAGGGAGGTTGTATGGACCCAAAATACTAGCTTAAGGGGACTAGTGGAAGTTGGAGTGTGTCGGGAATCGGAGGATCACAGATCGAAAGGGCATATGCATTTTGGCATTAAAAATCCTGAAACCTTGACGAAAAGAAAAATATAAGGCTGTGGTCTTTGTGAGCACGGTCATGTGGACCAGGCCATAGCCCGGAGGGGCTAAGGCTAGAAGAGAGCTCGTCAGAGATCGGAGTATTGAGGGCATAGGAACCCTCAACATTAGAAAGAACAAAATCCTGAAAACCTGAAATTGTCATCGGGGGAAGACCACGGTTAGGTGTAGAGAGCCGTATAGGAAAATGAAAGACCCAATGCTTAGGGTTGGCATTTCACTGATGCAAGCTTCGGGGATTCTCATTGTTGAGAACTAAACGAAAATTTTTGGTTGAGGAAGTGGATATGTTACAACTGCACAAGTTTCAGGTGGCAGACAAGGTCTAGTTACATTTTCAAAAAGAACGCCTTACATGGCCCCATCAAAATCTCCGTCCACTTTTCTATGGGCCTTATATTATCACCAAGTCTATCAGAGACAATCCTTTTGAGCTCAACACTCCCCTCTTCCTTGGCTTGCACCCAGTGTTCAATGTGGACCTCCTTCGACCATATTTTCCACCATTATTGGACACCTTAGAGATCACATAACAGTTGACACCAACCAATCTCAACCCTGACTGCATGGAACATGCATCCACTGATCAGATAGTGGACACATAGGTCAAGGGAACTCGCTAGTAGAGGATCCAGCTTTATCAAGTTGTCAAGGCAGGACAACTTTTGGACCAAGGAAAATGGCTCACCTAGGGCCAAATTTAGTAGAAAATTCCTCACCTAATGAGGGAACACAATGAAATGGAGATCATTACTTCCTAATGGGGGAGGACTGATCCAAGTGGATATTGGTGGCCACCAACCTATTCGAACTAGCTCCTTTTGACAATTTTAGTTCAACATGTTCTTCTGTAATTCTGTGTAATTGTGGGATCTACACTTTCAAGGTTGTCTGAAGCCCTACATAGCTTCCAAGTGGTGATTGGTGGCTTCCCACCTAATCAAACTGGATTATTTTGGAATTTTTCATGTCAGTACATCTTTCTGTACTTCCAGGGCTATTTTAGATCCCTAAACAATGTTTTTTTTTTTCTTGTCATAGTCAAACTATAGTCAGAATTAGATTTTGAAAACATAATGTGTAGTTCTCTAAAGGACCTTTCCAATGGGCTATCATGCGCCTAAAATGAAGGTCATATGAAAAATTTATGACCCTAAGAATTTGAGGTACCAACTTAGCCATTGGGGCCCACATAACTTTTGGTGTTTCATCTCCCACGGTTAGGTTTTTGGATGTCTAGGGTTTTGGCATTCATAAGTAATGTTAAAAATGCCTCTGGAGCCTCATTTTAATCATTCTTTTGAGACGAATGCGCTTATAAGCCACATATATTCTCACAAATAGCTACCACCATTCGAGCAAGTTGTTTCCAGTTCTACAGTTTTACAGTTTCAACCTATTTTATTTATTCAATAGAATTTATTGTTCACTAGATATCTATTGTTGTTCATCGTATCTCTTTGTTACTATATTCAATATGTTGTTCATTTTATTCCACTCATAAATCCAAATCAGTGGCAACCCCCTAGCCATGCTGGGGCAATTCCACTTCATGGAATGGAACCCCCTTTACCATGTTAGGGGAGAGCTACTTTAGAATATGGGGCCATGTGTTCAACTAAGGGGGAGAGACAATCTTGTTAGAGGGAAAAGGGGGATCCTCCACCTGATTGTATGGGGCAACTCTCTTGGGATGAAGTTGGTTTTGTTCGACCCCTATGCTATGGATTCATATTAGGATCATCTCCCAACCTTAAAGAGCCATATCCTCAACCATATACTTCATTTGATCATGGTGGTTGTGCCTTTCAAGCCTATATATTGAAGGTATTTTCAAGGTAAAGGAGGAAGTAATTATTCAGAGTATCATCATTTTGATCTTGGTATATTCGTGCAAGGATTGGAGAAGGATATATTCAAGAGATTATTGCAGAATCAATCGTGGTATGTAAGTATATTCTTTATTGGTTCTCATTCAATATATACTTGGCCTATTTCCTTCAAGATTGTGTATTTTCTCATTTTTTTGTCTACTTTCGTTCTAATATTCGTAGATGGATTTGTCTTCCCTAATTAAGTAGAGTAGGAGATAGATGTTTTCCTTTGTTATCCATTGCAAATCTCAATTTGCACCAGGGAGTTTGAATATCAAGTTTAGGGATTGGAAGTAGCGAGGAAAAATGTCAAAATAGGTTCATCGTATCCTTTCTCTCCTTCTCATTATGATTGGTTAAGATAAGTTTAAAGGGATGTTAGTGTCCACTTCTATTGTTTTTGTATTGGTATAGGGGTCTAGTAATCCAAGGCAAGTTTCATCTATGTGATCTCATCCATATATGTATGTGGTTCCCACCTGAATACCCAGTGTGAAAAGGAGGAGGGGATGGGTTAAATGCCTTGTAAGTAGAGACTTTGAAGTAATCAAAGTCGTTGATCTCCCACTCTGAGGGTCGTCAAATCCGTCAGAGTGTGGATGATCGAAGTATGTATGTTAGAGTGAAATATGACTCTGATGGAGAAGAAATCCAATGATGATGAAAGGCTCTGATTGGATCTGAGTCATCAATTTTGGTGGCTTGATAAGACAAGAAGATGGATGATTAAAATTAATCCTGATTTTAAGATCAACCATGTAGATTGTCAGAGTCATTTTCTTATTTTGTACATAACTAGAGTCAATTAAGTCATATTTGGATGGATCTTATGGGTTGTGTCTGCAGGGAAGAGACCTACAAAAATACCAAAGAGGATCATTGTCCATTTCTGCTTGGATTTGTAAGAAATTGTGAAATAATGGTTTTTAAAGATCTGGGTCCAGATTATTAGCAAATGTCCATATTAAGTGGAAATTCATGGAGATATTCCAAAAAGAAGACACAGAAATAATCCATGAAGGAACTGAATAAATCCTAAGGGGATTGGAATGGGGATGCTGAAATAGGCCAAAATCCACTATTATGGCCCACTTTTTTGTGATTTTAGAGATTTTCAGAGAAAAAGTGACCCCATATCATAAAACTCGAAAATTGTATTTACGTGAGATTTAATACACTCATCGAGAAAAATAACTTTTGTTTAGTGAATTGTTTCTATAAGTGCGCAGATTGAAAGATAGTCAGTTTTGCTAAAAATTTGAAGTCGGGAAAAAGGGGTGAAATAAGGACAAAATTGTCATTTCCATATTGTTGTATTTTTTTACTGGAGTATCAGATTGCAAATTTGAGCATTGTTACGAATTCCTTGTTATTATTTTTATCTATTCCTCTTAAAAAAGTTTCCATAGTTCCTGGAATATTTTCTTCTGCAATTGACTGAAGTTGGCATTTCAATAAAATTACACCAATGGAGAAAATGCACAAATGGGGTGGAAGTGGATTTTTCAAGAAGTCGTAACTTTTGGCTCAGAGATCGGATCAAGGAATGGGAATATTCATTGTAAAGATGATTCAAAGGAGAATACCCTGGAATTATTATAATTTGGAGAATTGTGATATAAATATCCATAAATTGAGTAGAAAAAGGACCTATAGCATTACTCAACAAATTTTTATGATATGCATATTTCTAACAAAAATGGCTTCTTTCACATTTCGAGAAATTAGGGGGTATAAACATATAATTTTAGGATAATAATGCATATTCAAGAAATGGAGGAAGGAGAGGGAGCCTTTAGTTATGATAAAGAAGACAAAGGACAAAATATTAGTGTGGGTAATGTAGAGACATAATCAAATGGAAACAAGGGCATAAGGGAGAAAAAAACATTAATAGAGACTGTGAGAAGCTTGAGAATAGAAGTACAAAGATACAAAGCAAATACTAAGAGGTTTATAAGAGAACAAAATTAGATAAATTCTCAAGTGATGCAAATCCTAAATCTGTTGCAGAGGCAGGCAAAGAATGGATCAAACTCAAGATAGAAGGAAGAGGAAAGATATCATGAAAGAAGAGATAACTACATAAGATATGGTTATTCAATGACTAGTAATAGAGCTCATAGACATAACTCATATCCTTACTTAGCAAGGAAAATTTATGCATATGAAGATTCCATAAGTAGTCTATAGGTGTCTCATGTTAGGAACCAAAGAAGAAGATATGAATTGGATGGTTTGCAAGGTGAGCAGAGGAAGCTTAAGCCACAATCCTTTGATGGTGAAAGAGAAAGAGAAGATGATTTTGAAGCATGGTTGCTTGGATTCGGGAGGTATTTTCAATTGCATAACTACTCGTCAAACCTAGAAGCAAGAATTTCCACTTACCATCTACATGGAAAATTTTCTATGTGGTGGGATCAACTTAAGAAATTTGAGCACATAAATGATAGCAGGATCACTTGGAAGAAATTAAAAAAATATTTTTAGAAGGAGTACCTTTCAGAGAAATTATATGACAAGAAAACGCAAGAGTTATTTGAACTCAATATGGGAAGGATGACCATGGAAGAGTATGAAAATTTCTTGGGATTGCTAAAGTATGTGGGGTTTATAAAGGATGAGAAGGTGAAAATACATAGGATTTTGAGTGGGCTACCTTCATTTCATAAAGATAAGATTCAATATTATGATTCCATGACATTGATTGAGACCATTAGGAAGGCTAAGTACCTGCATGAGCAATGAAAGGGAAGAGATTCTTTGCAAAAATATTGGAAGGATAAGAAGAAGGATAAGTTTAATCATAGAAATAAAGGATTCAAACCTCCTTTCAACAAAAATAGCCCAAATAAAAATCAGCAAGACCAACCTACTAAGGATGAATCCGAGAGAGAACACTTTTTGGGAAAAGAGGGAAGACTACCAATCCAATGTTGGGGATGCAAATAAGATTTCCCTTAGAGAAAAGACAAAGTGAATACCATGCAGAACATCCAAGAGCATACTACAGTAGAAGACATGGGAAAAATATATGCAACTTTAGAAGATCAACAAATAGAGTACCAATCCAATATGATCAAGGTGGAAGGTAATATCATTAATCAACCTATTTCTATTTTAATTGATTCAGGAGCAAGCCATTGTTACATTGATCCTAAAATAGTGGATAGATTATATTTGGAGAAAAGTAAGCTTGGAAAATCAAGTTTGGTTCAGTTAGCTACTGGAACCAAAAGAAGGATCAATGAGATGGTCAAAGGTTGTCCCATAAGTATTAATTGAGTAAATATTGATGTTGAGATAAATATTATACCATTGGGATTTTATAATATTCTAATTGGAATGGATTGGTTGGACAAGCATCATGCAATCCTAGATTTTCATAACAAAACATTTACATGTCTTGATGAAGAAGGAAAATAGAGCACTATGAAAGGAATTCCAAGACCCATTTATATAAGGAAGATTTCATCCTTACAACTGAATAAATGTTTCAAGAAAGGATGTCAATTGTATGTATTTGATGTGGAGGAGTTAGAAAAGACAAAAGGGCCAACCCTTGAATATTTTTAGGTACAACAAGAGTTTGAACATGTATTCCAAGAAATACCAAGGTTGCCACCAAATAGAGAGATAGATTTCTCTATTGATTTAGTACCAGGAGATTCGCTAGTATAAAAAACACCTTACATAATGAGTACACCAGAATTAAAGGAATTACAAATGTAGCTGGAAAAATTGTTGAAGAAAGGGTACATGCGTACAAGTGTTTCACTTTGGGGAGAACCAATACTCTTTGTTAAAAAGAAGAATGGAACATTGATGTGTGTTGACTTTAGACAGTTGAATAAAGACACTGTGAAGAACAAATACCCTCTACCAAGAATTGATAACCTCTTTGATCAAATAAGAGGGGAAAATATATTTTCAAAGAGAGTCTTGAGATCAAGATACCACCAGGTAATAATCAAGGTAGAATACATCAACAAGACAACATTTAGAACTAGGTATGGGAATTATGAATTTGCAGTGGTGGAAATTGGGATGACCAATGCACCATCTATATTTATGTCCTTGATGAATGACATATTCATAAATTATCTTGATAAGTTTGTCATTGTATTCTTGGATGACATACTTATCTATTATAAGTCAAAGGAAGAGCATGAACATCACTTGAGATTGGTATTGAAAGTGGTGAGGGAACATCAATTGTATGCCAAGCTTAGTAAGTGTTCTTTTGACCAAGAACAAATCCATTACTTGGGACAAATTATTTGAAAAAAAAGTATAGCAGTGGATCCAGAGAAGATTCAAGCCATTAGAGGATGGTCAACACCCAATAATGTTTCATAAATCATATATTTTATGTGATTATCTAGATACTACATGAGGTTTATGGAAATGTTCTATAAGATTGTTCATCTCGTTACTTCTTTTCAAAAGAAGGGAATTAAGTTTGAATGGACATCAAAGTGTGAAAATAAATTTAATTTGTTAAAGGAATTACTTACTAGTGCACCTATTTTAATTATTGTTGACCCAAATGTGAGTTTTGTGGTATGTACAGATGCATGCAAGGAAGGACTTGGTGGAGTCCTCACTCAAAATGGACATGTAATTGGTTATGAGTCAAGAAATATTAAAGAACATGAGAGGAACTATGTCCAACAAGAATTGGAGCTTGTCATCATTATTCATGCATTGAATATGTGGAGGCATTATCTCATGGGAAAGAGATTTGAAAAAAGAATAGATCATAGTGGTCTGAAATATCTTTTTGAACAATGAACTGTGAGATCGGAAGAG
>CBVK0100135275.1:0-14454 GCA_900067695.1 Picea abies | reverse complement strand
AACTATTACAATTGCAAAATGAAACCAGAGATACCCCAACTATCCTAGAATTAGTTGATCGATCCACAATTAAACCAGAGGGAGTCATTGAAGACCTAATTATCTCAATGGAATTCTGGAATTATTCAGCTGACTTTGTGGTACTATAACCTAAAACAAAGTTGGGCGGCCACCCTCTAATTTTCGGTAGGCCTTGGCTAGCCACAGCAGATGCTTTTATCAGCTGTAGATTAGGTTCAATGACAATTTCCAATGGTTACGAAGCTAAACAACTTACCCTCTACCCTCATGCTACAACCTTGATTATTAATGATAATTCGGTATGGGTAGACTTTGATGATCAACTTACTCAACCCATCTTGACTATCGTACAAGCTTTAAGCCTTAAAGATGCCACTGAGGATGAAGTAATTAATAAAAAAAAATTTGAACCCTCCTTTGTGACTCCAGAAACTCATAACCAACTAGATGCACTATTGGAGTCAGATAATAAAGAAAACCTTAACTCTGAAAACCCACCTCAAACATCTGCCACCATCTTTTCTAAAAGCATACCAGTAGAAATTGAACCTGGTAAAACACTGAACATATACCCTAACCTGACAGATGTTGAAACACAACAATTAATGAAGTTACTTCTGGAAAATAAAGAAGCATTCGCATGGGACTAAATAGATATGAAAGGAATCTCTCCCAAATTATGTACTCATTGAATATATATTAAGGAAGATTCTCGACCGATCTGCCAATATCAACGATGAATGAACCCTAATTTAAGAGAAATCCTTAAAGAAGAACTTCAAAAATTTCTCAATGCAGGGTTTATATATCCTATATCAGACAGTGAATGGGTTTTCCCATTGGTAATAGTTCCTAAGAAAAATGGGAAATGGAGAGTATGTGTGGATTACAGATCCTTAAATAAATATACTAAAAAAGATCACTTTCCATTACCATTCATTGATCAGGTGTTAGACAGTTTGTCAGGGAAGAAATTCTTCTCATTTTTAGATGGTTTCGGTGGGTATAACTAGATCAAAATTGCACCCCAAGATCAAGATAAAACCACTTTTACTAGCCCTTGGGGAACCTTTGCTTACAGAGTTTTCCCATTTGGACTATGTAATGCACCAACAACCTTCCAAAGAGTAGTTATAGGAATCGTTTCCGATATGCTTAATGGCTCCATGAAAATTTTTATGGATGAATTTACTCCTTATGGTGTTTCTTTTCAGGAAGCACTACAAAACCTTGAGAAAGTGATTAAATTATGCATACAATCCCAACTCTCCCTAAGTACAGAAAAATGTCATATGATGATGAGTGAAGGAATAGTGCTTGGACATTTTATCTCATCTCAAGGAATTCAGGTGGATCCATCCAAGATACAAGTCATTAAAGACCTTCCTGCACCCAAAACCCAAACAGAGGTAAGAAGTTTTCTAGGACATGTTGGATACTACAGATAATTTATCAAAAACTTTTCCAAAATAGCTTCTCCCCTGTTTGTGTTACTGATGAAAAATGTTGAATTCAAATGGACTAATTATTACCAGGAAGCATTTAACACACTTAAACATCAGTTATCTACAGCTCCTATTCTTAGAGGACCTGATTGGACACTTCCCTTTCATATATCCTCGGATGCTTCAGATACTGCAATAGAAGCTATATTGGGACAAGAAGAAAATCATCTCCCTTATGCTATTTATTTGATTAACAAGAATATGACTCCTATTGAACTCAATTATACAGTCACCGAAAAGGAATTCTTAGCAGTTACAATACCATAATAATCCCTGTCAAGAACTACCATGTTACAATAAATTTTTGCAGATTCCCGATCAAAGCACAAGCCTACTAAGAAATGACAATCCTACTTCAAGAAGAGGCAAGCTTTCTCATTGCTAAAACACCATTGTTCAGCAACTTGTTGCTCTTTCTTCATTGATGAAACACCACTGTTCAACAACTTTTTGATTCTCCCCATTGCTAAAACACCACTGTTCAGCAATCTTTAACACCCCTTCCCCCCATCGCTGACACACCACTATTCAACAACCTTTCAACATCCTCCCCATTGCTGAAACACTACTGTCAGTAACCTTTCGCCATTCACCCTCCATTGAAACACCATTGGCCAACAACTTTTCGCCATTTTCCCATTGTTGAAACACCACTGTCAGCAACCTTTTGCCATTCTCCCATTGCCGAAACACCACCGTTCTGCAACTCTTCAGATTTTCCATTGCCGAAACACTATTGTTCAAAAATTCTTCATATTTTCCCAGTGATGAAGCAACACCATTCAACAATTGTTTCACCCTTCTTTCTATGGCTGAAACACCACTTCCTCAGCAGTATTCTGCAACATCACTCTTTAGTAAACATTTCTCTATTCTTCCTATGGCTGAAACACCAACTTTTCGACATTTTCTGTCAATCATCTTTTGCACTCTCATACTACATTTTTTCCTTCCAGTCAACAAATCCTTGATACAGTTCATATAACAAATTAAAAGTCTCTGCCACGGCCACTGCAGAACTATTATGGACAGGCATTATATTTTGTTTGAAGTACGAATCAAAAGGTAAAGGCAAGGTATGTAAATTTTATGTAAATACAATTAATCTATAGTTAATGAGAAGATTCCAACTCATCATTACCACTCATGTAAAATCATTATGAGCCACACTTAAAGGGGGGGGAGGACATATCGAACTGTTTCACACAAATTAACCACCTCCATTCCTATTTACCATCCTTTTGTTTATTTCACGACCATTTGCATGCCTTCACTCGAAAAAATCACTCTGGACAGAAGTTGTTACTCGACTCTTTGACGGAGTATTTTACTAAAATGTTAGCTATGAGAGGCTCTGTTATACGGTATGAACCCACCACGACAACCCTGTTAGAAAACTATCCAGAAGCCTATCAAATTTTTCTGCAGGCAGGATGCCTCGGTTATTTTCAGAGGCTCCAGGGATTTGATCAACAAAAGGTTCTCCAATTTGCTCAAAATCTCCAAGAAGACCATTCCATTGTCCAAGGGGTTCGGATTTTAGTTACAGAAGAGGATATAGCACAGGTTTCGGGTCTCCCTACCAATGAAATTCGCATGTTCAGCCGCAAACATATCATCCTAAATGCCCAGCAGGATTTCCTCTTGCCAGGGGAACAAATTGAACCTAAAGGTCGGGGTGTCTGACTCATCTCGTTGCCGCCTCCATGGCTGGAAGTTGAAAATTTCATCAAACACTACCTTACCTGCGAAGGTCGATACTAGGTAGTCCACCATCATGATTTTGTCCTGCTGTCTCATTTATGGCATGATATATTGGTGAACATTCCTTATTATTTGCTCGGTTGGCTTACAAATATGTCGTGCTACTGTAAAAAGGATAAATATCCCACCCTTTCACTCACCGATCACCGTCTCATTCAACTTCTTATCCAAAAGGGTTTTACCCAACAAAACCCTCCACTAAACAACCCATCCATAGATCCCCAAGAAGCTGCTAAAATTCCCAAAAATCTTCAGGAACAGTAACCACAAAACCCTCCAGATTCCCCAGAAATACCTAACAGTCCGTCTACAGACCCAATTAATCCAAGTAACCCCCCAATCCCACCCCACATTTTACTAGAATCTTCCACTCCTACCCTTCATATTCTTAGCGATGATTATGAACCAGACAATTCTCCCTGTCCCATCATTGAGGGAAAACCCCCATGTAAACAAAAGAAAATTCCTTTCTTTCCAGCCTTTTTACAAAGAAAACGAACAAGGGCCTCAACAAGGCCAGCCACTACTGCCACTGCCCTAGACCCCCAACCCATCTGACTAATACCCCGTACACCTCTAACCTCTAAAATGCCGAAATCTTTGCCTATTCCACCCACGGGCACTGAAACACAAAAACCAAATGCCTAGTATGTTGCGACATCATCCATTTCAAACCCAGTAGCTAAAACAAAAGAACCAGCTACTCATTCAGTAGCTGAAACACAAGAACCAACTACCCATTTAGTAGCTGAAACACAAGAACCAACTATTCATTCAGTGGCTAAAACACAAGAACCAGCTATAGCTGTCACACAAGAACCAGCTACAGCTGAAACACAAGAACCAGCTGCTGATATTGTCATTGAGACATAGGAATCAGATGCCTAGGGAACTACAACATTACTTTCTTTACATCAAGAAGTTGAAACACAAGAATCAACTGTCGATCCTGTAGCTGGTCCACAAGAACCAGCTAGTGAGGTTGTGACTGCTACACAAGAACCAGTCACTCCTCAACCAGAACCAACAATGGCCTCTGTCTTACAATAAAATAAGTTCCTAAGGTCTGAACTGGAAACCTACAAGCAAGAGCTAGCCATGGAAAATGAAGCATATGAGAAGGAACTTAACTTGTACACCCTAGCTCGCATAGCAACCATGTCAGAGGGAGAGTTTGTGTAAATAATATATGTGCAGTCAATGTGGGGACATCTACTATCAAGCAAGCTACAAAGTAATTCAAATTCTAATGCCAGGAGATCCCCCTGCACCTTCGACTTTTGCAGTCAAAGACTGAGCCCTGGCCTACAACAAATGTTAAATCTGAAACCCCTATTTTTGTTAATAAAGTTGTACAAACATTGCCTATCGATGAACCTGCCCCTCCCAGCCAGATCAATACCCACACCTTTGTGGAACAATCCACTCAGACCCCACCTCAGCCTACTACTTGCAACGCTGAAACACAAAATCAGCCATGGGATGAACAGGCAATAATACAGAAATGGAAAAAAGAGTCTATTGTTACACAGGCCAAAAGCCTGCAGGAACACAGACAAATTTGGATAAATCATATCTACTCAAATTGGGAATCTTTGGAGAAAACACGCCAGGAATCTAGTGCCCTTAAGAAACAAAATAAAGAGCTAAAAGTCAGATTTCTCCTGATATTTGACCTGGCACAAAAGCTATTGGCTACAAGGAAACCATCCTGCAATTACAATATGTTCCTCATGGAACGACTTACATGGTTTTAGATCAAATCAGTCAAAGAAGCCAGACCCCATGCAGTATTAAATCCAACAAATTTTATTAAAACCTTTGCAGAAGCCTCTGCTATGGATCAACACCTCCTCTGTGAGGCACATTTTCATAAGGAGGCCATCCCCGAGAACCGGCAGCTTAACCTCAACCCTTTTGTTGGTGACATTCAGATTCGGGCACTTACCTCTTTCCTCAACAATCAAATTATCTGGAAGGATGACTTCTTAGCTATCAAGTACAATGAGGATAACTGCCTTCTCTCGATAACGCCATAACCACAAAATGCTGCCACCTTTGTTACAGAATATTATCAGTTTTTAAGGAAACCAGGGATGACTCAACACATTCAACAATTACAGGCATCAATGTTTCAGGAGTGTCAACATTTCATTAAATCCACAGAGATTGCTACCCTATAAGAAAATAACATGTTTTGGTAGCAATCTACTGAGAAAAGACAGGAACACAATCCTTTTAGCCCCACTAATCTTGAGATAGAAATCTCTAGGGTGCCTAGCTACATCAAGTGTGTTCAGCAATGTGCTAAAAGTTGGATAGGGTATCAGTTTCATTTTCCTATCCTTTGGATGCCAGTAGAGAAATATCAAATTCATTATAATTTGCCCAAAAAGACAGAATCAACAGCTTGGCAAAGGTTACAATGCGTTCAAGGGTTCAGAGCTCCAACAGACATCACCTTCCATAGCTAGTGTTTGAGTAACTTGCATGCTCAGAGTCGGTATTCAGATTCTGATTCAAAGTGAAGTTGCCTGAGGACATGCAACATCTTAAGTTTGGGGGGATGTTAGGACCACACAATGTACCTTTTTACTCACACTTTCTTCTACCTTTACACCCTTGTTTCACTCACATTTAAACTCACATTATCACCTTACCCTATCTTTCTAAAGGTAAACAACGTCTCTTCTCTTTACTATATGTTTAATCTGTTTTTCATATAATTTTACATTACTCTTGTACTTAACCATTGATCAGAAATGTATAAGTGCTGAAACAGTTCAAACTGCAGATTAACATTGAGGCTCATTACTGAAATAGTTAAAGCACACAAACCCCATGGCTAAAACAACAACTCACATAGAAGAAGTTGTTACACAGTCTGTGGTCAACGATGTTGAAACTCACACAGAAGAAGCTGTTACACCCTCCGTGGTCTACTATGCTAAAACAACAACACAAACTGTTACATTGACCACAACCGCCGCACCTTGAGCTAGCATTAATCATCGCTGCTACCTGAGACCAAGTCGCTAAAATAGGAAGAATGCAAATCCCGTGGCTGAAACAACCCGCGATTTGCGATGCTGAAACAACATACAATAGCAGTAACAAGAAGACAAATAATGAAGTTGTTACTCTAGCCACCATAGAAACAACTCACTTAGCACTTGTAATAGAATTCTGTTTTGGGAGACTAGGGTATCCTATTCCAGTTTAGAAAGTTGATCTGACTAAGAATATGACTCAAATATACACATGTAATTTGTTGATCAAATTGTATCGAAGGGGTTCTCCTCTTTAAATAAGAGGAAATCATCATTAGAGAGGATCTTCTTTTTTCTAAGAAAGGATTTCACAGAGAGGGACGTGTTTCACTTCAGATTGTAATGTAACACAGTTGACAGATGAATAAAGGATTGTTCTGATCATTTTCCTCTAGCTTCTTTCGTTTCAAGGGAATATTATGAGAAGGAAGGGTCCACCTTCTTCACAAGATTCACCCGTTAGCTTTGTAGTGTGTTAGTGTTATTTTTGTTCATGCCTTAGTTAAACTTTGTTTTGCTGAAACACTACTTTATTGAACTTTGTCTTGCTGAAACTCTACTTTACCGATTGTTACATTGTTTTCATGTGATTCATGCTTGGGTAACCGTTAATCATTCTAGTTAGCAATCCTGCTTGGTGAATTTATGAAAGCTTGATAATCAGGGATAGGTGCTGAAGGTTCCTTCTTCGAGAATAGGGTCTTGTTCTTTGTTAGAAATAGTTAGCCTTCAGTGTATGCCAATTATTTTAACGAGTTCATGAAAGAGTGCTAATCAGAAACATGTGTTGAAGATTCATGCTTCGGGAATAGGGTCATGTTCTCTGTTAAGAGATAGTAAGCCTTCAGTGTGTGTCAATTATTTCAGTTAAGCAATGATTTCATGAAGTGTGATGATCGGAAATAGGTGCTGAAGATTCCTGCTTTGGGAATAGGGTCTTGTTCTCTGGTTACAGAATAGTTGGTCTTTCCTGTTGTAGTATCTTGTTGTTATTTTAATGTAATCCATGATTCTTCAATTAATCATTTCTTTAAACTTTGAGCTCTGCAATAGGTAAGTTTCTTTCTTGTAATTCAAGTTAGAACTTCAGTTTGTTCAAGGCAAAGTGTGATTAATATGTTTTTACTAGAACTCTAGGTTGCTTTTGAGATTGAGCATATATAGTGCGTGATTACCTTTGAAATAAATAGACTTCCCTAAGTTGGCAATTTATGTAGCACTTGATTGTTTAGTTAAATAAGCAATTATAGTGACCAACACTACGTAGCATGAGTAAAAATATATTCACATGTGGTTTTGAAATTTTCACTTTGAAATGTACAAAAATGTAAGAAAACAATTGTGGTAAATGCGATTCAATGAAATAAGGAAGAAAACATTGTACTGACCTGATAATTGATTGAAACCATTGTTCGATGTAGCTTAAGTAGGCTTGATTTCTTTCTTCATACAAATGTCTCTTCATCTCCTCTTCATCATCCTCTTCAATCTCAAGCACAACTGATTTCTTCTCATGAGATATGGGTATCTCATGGACTATAGGTTCTTCTTTCACTGTGGTCAAAATGAACTGTTCCTGAGAGGAAGAGATCTCAGCTACTGCTAGGATCTGGGCAAGTCATCCCAAACTTATGTTAATCATTATATCCATCATGTTCTTGTTCTTGTCTCTCCATATAGATTTGATAGAAAAGAGTCTCTTACAACACCAAAAAGAATTGAAATTTGAAGCTAAAAACTAAACGAATTAAACTATTTGTAGAAAACACACTCTTGCAAAAATATAAATAACACACTTCAGAAACAAAAATAAATCAACTTAAAAATCAAGTGCGATGGGTGCAAATTGGTACAGAATCAATGAAAAAATAGAAACAAACTAGTACAAAATGAGTGCAAAATCGGTACAAAACTAAAAATGAACAAACCTACAAAATCAAAGTAAACTAATACAAAAGAAAAACTAATTTGCAATCCAAACTCTACACTACAAAAATGTAAAATGCAAAAGCATACTAAAAACAAACTTGGAAGAAAAATAATTACAAAGTCAAATTAATTTGCAAAATAAAACATGCTTGTCTTTGGATATGGACCCACTAAAGTGGAAGCATAAGTTCTTACCTTTCGTCTTACATCACTGTCCTCCCCCAAACTATTCACAAAAAAAATTTCAAACAACTAGAAAAAATTCCTAAACTATAACCCTTTTAACACCTCCCCGACAATGGCACCAAAATTATCGAGTAAAATTAATGCTTGTAAATTCAACATTAAATTATCAATCTGGGAGGTTCGTAAACTTACGAGGTGTAAGCACATGAAATACAGGGCTAAAGTGAACTAGCCTAATCTAGCATTCAAAAATAAATCACTCATGACTGAAATGAGATCTAATTACGAAAGCGTGTAAAATTGCATGAAAGGAAACTAACCTAATGCTAAATAGAACTTGCAAATGAAATTGAATCTAACTATGAAAGCATGAAATCTAGAAGTAATATATGAAAACATGAAAGTATGTGAATTAAATCCAATGAACGCATTTAAAAAATCATCTACAACAACACATGACAAAAAGGTAAATGACAAACCACTATGAGAAAGTAAAATCCTGCATTAAAACAATCCAATACATGACAAATAATGAAAATCACTATCTCAAAACTACAAGACTATGAATCAAAGATCAATCACTGTATTCTTCTAGTCTCTATTCTAAAGAGAGGCCTCCTCCAAAATGAGGATTGAACACTCTTATTTATACATGAATGAAGATAACAAACTCATAATTACAGATCCACTTTTCTCTCAACCTCTCCCTTCAAATCCTCCATAAATATCTTGGATAAGATATTCTATCCATGATCTTCTCCTTGAAGTTAGCTTGAATGATTATCTCCAAATCAAAACTTGAAGATGAAATTCGAATTTGAAGTTAGGTGGTGATTTTTGACATTGTGAAAATCTTCAAATATGCCTGTAGTGATCATAAAAGTCATCCAAATTTGAGATATAATAAAAATATGTTAATTATCTAGTATTTAATCACAAATTCTCTTAAAAATACCTGAAAATAAATAATTTGGAAAAGGGAAATATAAACCATATGTATTATGAAAGTGATGGAAATTAATGGTTTTATGGAAGGATAAAGTAAGAAGGAGGTGATAAATGGTGTACGATCAAGCAATAAAAGGTGCTTTTATGCAGCCCAACACCAATATCCTATGCATTCGAATTTTTATGCCACAAATCGACATCCTATGTGTGCAAGGTTTTTTATCATGCACCAATATTTAGTGTGCACCACACAAAAATATTCAGTGCGCGTGAATTTATATACCACACACCAATATCTAGTGCATGAAACATTTTATACCATGCACCAACATCCCATGCACATAACGTTTTATACCACACACCAATATTCAGTGTGCACCACACACCGATATCCAATGCACATGATTTTTATACCATGTACCAATATTTAGTGCACACAATTTTTTATACCGTGCACCAATATTTAGGGTTCACAATTTTTTATACAATGCACCAATATCTAGTGTAGGTAAACTTTTATAATGTGCACACAATTATTTTTACGCCGCACACCAACAATTCTCCATTGCACAGTGCCAACATTTGGTGTGCACAATGCGTACAATTGCAAGCATCATTAAAATTCCTAACTTGCTTGTATAATACAAATTTAGTCACCTAGAATTCTAAATGACTCCTCAGTAGGAACCATTCTAAGTGCAATTCTGACTTGATTTTTTCTTAGAAACCTGGGAACTTCACTCATATTTTTTTCGTTCTCCCCAAATTTGGCACAACTCCATGTTGAGAGGATGAATTTACCAACTTCATGTTCATCTTTGACCCATAAAAGTCTAGTGCTGAATCAAAAATCCTTAATACCATTATGTAACATCCCCCATCTTAACCGAAGAACATTAATTGTGGAAAATACACGTAAATATGAAACTGTTCTTCTAGCTAAATTCTTGTAGCTTATCAACTATGGATTATACAAAATTTTAACTATTTTCTGATACCATATAAATAAATGCATCTACAACATTCCAAAAAAACATTCTGGTTGTGTCCTCAGTTAGTCAAACCACATAGACAAAAGCCTTTGTCATGTGCATGACAACTATTCTCAATGCACACACAACACGCTTTTATTGCGCACGATAATTATTTATAGCACATGGGACGATTTGAGCATCGTGTTGGAATAAGTTATTGTTACTTACTAAAACAAATTATCACATGCAATCAAGCATATAATTATGAACAACATGAAATTCAAGATCATGAAATTGTCCATAATAGTCAAACAAGTAAATGAAACTAATAAATTCACCATAACAATAAATAATTCATTCTCATGCATAGAGTAAAATGCACAATGGTTAAACTCATAAATAACTTAGGAAATAGATAAACATTTATCTTTTAAAAAAATTGGGCAACCAACTACTTGGGAAATATGTTCCACCTAACCATAGAATCGTTGTTCCAAATCTCAACAACAAATAACCCTCGAGTTGGGGCTAGGAGTCCATAATAAAAGGGTCTCTCATAGTCCACTCACGGCTCGATATACCACAACCCATTGGTATTTTCCTACAAATATCCCTAATTTCCTACAAATCTCTTCCTCTTGACCTTCCCAACCCAAGAAATGTACCCCTTCACTACTCTAGCATTCATTTAAAAGGGTCTCTCTAGTATAGGTAACTAGGAATCTTTCTACTGGAAACTGAAGGGAACTCATTGCCAACAAAACTACCAACAAAAATAGCAAACACTTATGTTTAGAGTGCAACTCATACAAGAGTTCACTCTTCAGACCTAACAACCTGGCTCTTCAATATACAACTCCAAAGAACTCCAAAATTCTACAGCATGATCCAGAATTTGGCCATCCTTCTTTCTCTATCTTCAATGCTCTTTTCTCTACTCTCTTCTTATTGTTTATGTAAAATTCAATGTGTACAAAAGCTCATGTAACTTCCCATAAAAATTTCCTTTGTTTTACAGCTATAGTTGACTTCTCACTCCGCCCAATGTTGATTGTACTTCAAACCCATTCTCTCCAATAACTATGGGGTGTGACTCTCACGCCCACCCTCTTACATGAGTTTAATGTCTGGGATCTCATACACTCAACATAGAATTAGAGGTTATATCCAATGATAATAAAATTTATAAAATATGGGTCAAATTAGTATCAATAATTTTTTTCCCCATTGAACACCTCTTAGAAACTATCTTCTCTTGTGGAAAACATAGCCATCATATCTTTCCATATTCTCAGCACTTGGTATCACATTTTATTTATTTAAAGATAGAAAAAATAATTTAATATTACATCACTTAGCCATAGCCACATTTATATCTGTTGGAAATGTTTAACAGGTAGCATATGCTTGTCATTGATGGCAAGTACAACAATGAAGATGGCATGAGTACAAGAAGAATGTAATAGATGGGCATCAGAAGTATTTTGGCAAGATGCTGCAGAGAAACCTCGATAAGATCAGAAGAGATAATGCAGAGGATGTTTGGTATGTTTTACAGGTAGCATATGCTTGTCATTGATGGAAAGTACAACAGTGATGATGGCTTGAGTACAACAGCGATGATCAACAGCGCAGTGATATTCAAGAAGATCGAATGATCAAAGGCAATGCAACCAGGAAAACAAAAGATAAGTTTAGGTTGATCGAATGATCGAAGGCTCGTAAATCTTGAGAAGCATTTCTGATCGTTGGATCCATTCAAAATTCATGAAAGAACGAGGGTCTTCATATCAGAATATAGACAAGAAGAGTGTTGAACAGGAGGACGGATATTAGACGTTAGATCCAAGCGTAGGACCCGACCATCGTTGGATCGAGGAGAACCTGCACGATCCTTAAATAACAAGGAGAAGCAGGCGTAATCGCGATATGTGAAATCGTGACTTAATTTAAGCCATCAAATCGAGGTTGAATATGGACTGTTGATCCCTGTCCATGTCAGAGTTTTGAGGATTGAGAGTTGGAGATGTCAAAGAATTTTGACATCAAGAATCCCGATTTCGCGATATGTGAAATCACGATGCAATCTGAGCCGTCAGATCAAGCTTTGATCTGGACCGTTGATTCTAGTCAATGGAGAGGCATCAAGGATCGAGAGTTGGACATGACAAAGAACATTGACATCAGGAATACTAATTTCACAATATGCGAATTCTTGATTTAATCGCAGCCGCTGAATAGAGATCAGATCTAGACCGTTGATTTAACTCCTTGTCAAAGTTTCGTGAATCAGGACTTTGAAGTGACAAAAACACTTGACAACAAGAATGTTGATTTCACGATATGTGATATCATAATTCAATCGCAGCCATTGAATCGAGAATGAATCTAGACCGTTGATTTAACTCCTTATCGGAGTTTCGTAGATCGGGACTTGAAGGTGTTGAGAACTCACACAGAAAAGTGGGGAAATCACGAGAAGATCTAGGCCGTAGGATCTGGGGAAAGTATGAAGGACCAATAACTATTAGATATGGTGAAGCTGCAAGGCAGATATGACAATCGTGGTTTGTTGGATCAAGAGGGCACGTGGCGAAAGATCGTCATGTCGCTGACTGGAAAGTCAAAGGAATGGGGTTTGATCTTAGCCATCAGATCGAGGTTTGATCTTAGCCATCAGATCCAGGTTTGATCTTTACCGTTGATCCGACTCCATCTTAGAGTCTCGGGCATCATGACTTGGAGTGATGAGACCCTTCATCATAGGAACTGCGAGATGCGAATTCACAAAGAGATCTGGACCGTCAATACACCAAGGTTCTGGACCGTTGATCTAGCTCAATCTCAGAGTTTCACCTATCGCAACTTGGAGTGACGAGAACCTCCACCTAAGGAATAAATGTTGGCAAATTCAGTGGATAGAATGCAGTGATGGTTGTTGTCATTAATGGCAACAGTAGAGACAGTAGGATAAGAAGGATAAAACCCCGTGGGATTTGGAAATAAAATCTCAGGAGGAACAGCCTTGAAGAAAACGTGCGCAGCAAGAACTTACAGAGGAAAAAGGAAGAAGAGTCAGTGACCGTTGGATCCCATCCAAATTTCCCGAAAGAACCAGGACCGTTAGATCTGTAGAAGCTACGAGAGAGATAAATTCATCGGAGAATCGGGGATCGTGATTCCAAAGTGAAAAGAACACTTGACAACGAAAACCCCGAAATCGCGATATGAGATTTCGTGATTTGATTGCAACCGTTAATCAAGCAGGTATCTAGACCATTCATTTGTATGGACACGTGGCAGCGATTGGGCGCCACCAGGAGAAGCTCGATAGGAGGACAGGTCTCAGCCGTCAGATCCGAGCGCAGGGACCCGACCACCGTTGGATCAATGAGAACCTGCAAGGTCTTTAAAGGGAGTGAAGGTTTGGCTACGATCATGAGGATAATGGTCATATGGATCAGGAGCATAGTCATTGGAGTTTCGGGGATCGGGATTTCATAAGGCAAAGTTCACTCTACAACGAAATCCCCGATTTCGCGATATGCGAAATCCCGACGGAATATGAACCGTCAGATCAACATCAACTCGACCCACGTCAACAGACCATGTCAGCTAAGCGACACGTGGCACAACCAAGTAGTGACAAGTGTCAGATAGATTCAACACTTCAGACACATATAAGTAATGAATCAGAGTGACACATGGCAGTGTTTAATACGTGTCGAATCATGTGTGATGACAGAGAAGAGGACAGGTGGCATCGGAGTTTCAGGGATCGGGATTTGATATGTCAAGAACAATGCATCAAGAACTCCGAAATCGCGAAATGCGATTTCACGAAGTAATCACAGCCGTTGGATAAGAATGAATCTGATCCGTAGATCATAGCCCTGTTTGGAGTTTCGTGGTTCGGGTTTTGGTATTGACAAAAACTCTGAACATCAAACATCGCGAAATCGCGATATGCGATTTCCCGATAAGGAATATAGCCTGTGGGCCACCCAGGATTCAGTGGAGGACAGGTGTAAGGAGAAGAGAGGAGGTCGAGAATCGGCATATTGCAAGTCCAGGGGG
>CBVK0100135274.1:0-14455 GCA_900067695.1 Picea abies | reverse complement strand
ACCTAAGAGAGTCCATCCTGTTAGGGGGAGTTTCTATTGTTTGAATATCTGATACCTCCATAAATTTACTGCAACAGCTCAGGGGGAGCATGTATTTCTTTGACATTGATGTCAAAGGGGGAGAAGAATAGCATGACTGGATGCTAAGGTTGGAGATCGAGGTCTAAGTAGAATAGTGCAGCCATTCAGGGTTGCCATCAATGCCAAAGGGGGAGATTGTTGGCATGTTTACAGGAACAGCAATGACGCGCTTGTCATTGATGGCAAGAACACCCAGGAAGGATAAGCTCAAGAGGAGGAGCGCACAAAGGGAGAACATATCTTGAGCGTTGGATCCGAGCATGAGGTTTGACCATCATTGGATCCAGGAGAACCTGCACGTTTTTTAAAGTGCAAGGAGAAGCGGGTTTACAAAATCTCGAACGTAGGTGGTCCATCCATTATCAAAGAGGACACGTGGTGAAAGATCAAAGCACATCAAAGACTCTATTTCAGAGTTTCACAGATCGAGAAATCCAAAGGAAGGAGGTGCTCTAACCTCTTGAACTCGCGATATGTGAAATCGCAAAATAATCTTAGCCGTTGGATCAAGGACACATCTAGGCCACTAGATCCAAAAGGTAGATCATGACAGACCACGTCAGCAAGGACAGGTGGCAGCCTACGTCAGCAATGACACATGGCATGATCAAGCAACGACAAGTGTCAAGTTGATTCGGCATTTCAAGAACGTGAAAATCACGAATATGAATGACATGTGGCAGCTAATAGGCTTGTGACACAATAATGATGTCACTCTGGGAGTTTAGTTTCAGGAGTTTTAGTATCAACACTCCCCCAAAGTTCTGAAAGCTGGAGTTCTAGGGCGGTGGATAGTCGTCCGATCACCACAGAATGTGGATCGTTGATATGAAGAGTGAAGTGCTCAAATGATTAGCAAGTGGTCATAGGTTGTGATCACATCGTCGAGAGTTGGAGGAAGGTGCTAACAGCTAAGCTCCATTTCGAATATCACGATATGGAGAGTCGTGAAGTCTCACCACAATATTTTCGAAATCGCAAAACACGAAACAACGATTCAATCTAAGTTGTTGATCAAAAGAAAGTGTGAACCGTTGATCTGGCTCCATTTTTGGAGTTTCAACGATCGCAACTTGGAGTGTCGAGACCCTTCATCACAGGAATGTCGAAATGAGAAATTCCTTTTTGGTGTAGGTTGTGGTCATCATCACTGGTTATGTGAGGGGAAGGAGCTAGCATAGCTAGGCTCCATTTCAGGTACCGGAAGTGGAGGAGTCAAGGAGATCACAGCAAAATTCCTGAATTGTGAATTGAGAAAGCCCTTTATGGATAAGCACTTAGTCATCATTGTGGGAACGTGAAGGAAGGAGCTAGCATAGCTAGGCTCCATTTCAAGGTTCGCAATATGAGGAGTCAAGGAGACTCACGAGAGAAAACCCAAAATGAAAAATCACGAAATGCCTTTTTGATTAGGCCTGTGGTCACAGCCAAGATCACATTGTCGAAGGTTTAAGGGAGGAGCTAGCATGCAGCTAAGATCCATTTTGGAGATTGCGACTTGGAGAGTCGAGATGCCTCATCCTCAGATCCCTGAAACACGAGTCGTAAAAGCGCCTTATAAATATGCGTTTGGTCACCACCTAAGGCCACATGTGAAAGGAAAGGTGAAATTTTCCAAAGGCATAAGGCTGGAGAGGTTCGCAGTGTAACTGCTAGAAATCACTGATGGTTTCTGCCAGAGGACTTGAAGAGACTTAAGGGTGATCGCTAGTGAAGGTGAAGTGTCTCGAGGCGACTACCAGTAGAGTGTAGATTCATCATAGAGTCGACTGAAAGATGGAAATGGGTCAAATATTGTTACTACTAGGAAAAGAAAAGAAGCTCGAAATAAATGGGTATACATGCAAAAAAAACATGGAGGAACTTCCAGAGAGAATGACGCCTTGCGAGGATAAACTGGCAGAGGACTCAGCGTGAGATCGACATGCACATCCTGAAGTGAAGCTCAGTGGAGCTGTGAAAATATAGTGCATGCAGCATGCACAAGGTGCACAGAGACTATAAAAATGCAGAACAAAGAAGATATGGTTTGGATGTTGAGAGTCATTCATGTATGTAGAAGGAGGCAGGGTGCAGCAGCTGAAATGCATAGAAGAGGAATGGTTCATAGAAGGGACATGGCGCACATAGCATAAAAGGCAGAAGAACAGAAAGCGCAAGGAATGTGTGCAGAAAGACACTGATGTAGACATAGCAGAGCAATTTAGCAAAACAGTGATGAGACCGGGTGGTAGGGAGGTGCTAGGGAGGACTGTTGTCCTCTAAGTTTCAAATTGGTGCTTGAACACAGGGAGTTGTAGCTTCCATCTGGTTGCAGCCAGAGAAACCAGGGTGGTAGGGTGGTGCAAGGGAGAACATTGGTTCTCTGATATATAGGTTGGTGCCTGTGTAACTAGAAGTTGGTGCTTCCATCTAGTTGGTGTTGGAACTCTTAGGGAGTTGGTGCTTCCTTCTAGTGGGTGCTAGAGAAACCAGGGAGTCGGTGCTTCCCTCTAGTGGGCCCCTCTGTTCAATGGAACAAACTTTTCCTTCTGGAAAGTTAGAATGAGAACCTACATAATGGATTTAGGTGAAGATGTCTGGGATGTGGTAGATACTAGTTATGTAAAGCTAGTTGTACTAGCTAATAAGGATGACAAGCTAGAGTTTAGCTTCAACGCTAAGGCTATGAATGCTATCATGAGTGGGCTTGCAGAATCATAATTCGTAAAAGTTATGCTTCCTTCTAGTGGGTGCTAAAGAAACCAGAGAGTTGGTGCTCTCAGCAAGTAGCATCTTGCAAAACAAAGGTGGTAGCCTCATTATGAGTCGATGCTCATAAGAATGATAATGTACAGAAAATAAATATCATATAAAGAAAAAGAGGTTTTCACCCTTTATGGGTTTCCTCGGGAATATATGTCTCTGCATTATACATGTGTGTGATTGATGTTGAATACTCTATTGCTTATTTATTGTGATCATCATTGAGTTTTCTGTAATGAGTTTTAAAATGGATATAATTGTTTAAGCACAGTAAAAAATGATTCACCCCCCCCCTCTCAGTTGGAATTTTCGTGGTAGTACGACAGTTGTTAGACCAAAACCAAAGTTAATGGATCCACGAGAGGCTGTTAGACCATGTTGTGAGTCCCGAAGGAGGTGCTAACCACCAAGTCAATAATCTCCCCCTCGGCACCAACTGAGGTACTCGACACCAATCGAGCGGACTCGAACCCGTAGCATTTCACTCTGATACCATTTTCACGTTAGTACGGAAGTCGATAGACCAAAACCTATGGGTGATTGGTAAACTCGTCACCACCAAAGTTAATGGATCCATGGGAGGTTGTTAGACCATGTCACGAGACCCGAAGGAGGTGCTAACCACCAAGTCAACAGAATGTCACATAATTCCTCATGGTTTGAAATTTATGGCCTTACAAGGATGAAGGACCCCCACATGAAGGCTTGAAGCCCCCAAGGTCAAAGAAGTCAAAGTGACCTAAAATAAGAAATACAAAGTCAAGGTGGATTATTTAAATAATAAAGAGAAGTGAAAAAATCAATAAATGATAAAGTAAGGTGACAAAATCAAGAAGGAATATTTAGATGGGCGAGACGCATCTTCCAAGACTATCAAGAGGATGTCATGGGTTGAGATGGCCAGGTAGGATGCTCAGGAGCGGGAGGCTTTTAGGAGAAGGGTGTCTTCCAGGGAGGGATAATGCCACACAACATGATTTTCTTCGATGAGAAAGGGGGAATCTAATCAAGAGGGTTGGAGAGAAGTTGTATTAGCGGATCCAATATGAAAGACAGAGCTACTCCCAAGAAGGGAGACAGAGTTACTTCCAGGTGATTGTAGATTGTGGTGAGAGTACCTTCCTCGCTAAGAGGGAGTGTTGATTTTTGTAGCTTCAAGCAGGTATTCTCAAGTTCCCTAGGTGTTGGGAATGTGGGATTCATTGTGGGCACCACATTACACTCTTCGTTTGGAGAAAACCGCCATTGGAATGAAGTTGTGGATTCATGGGTTTGGTGGTGGGATTTGTGGTTTAGTGTTAGGGATTCACACGCATAAGAAAGATTAATTTGATGTTTACTTATGGAGGGGATTTTTTGTTGACCCCTAAGACTTGTACATAAAAGAGAGAGGTCATTTTGACATTTCATATTGTGTAGAGAGTGTGGAGACATGATGGAGTTGTCATAAGTGAGTATGCACTTGCGCCAAGGAGCTTGGTGATTTTAGCAAGGGAATGTTTGCCTAGGGTTGAGGACTCTCTATTTTATGTTCTTGGCAGGGGAAATCACACTGCATGTGTGGGAGAGAGAGGCAATTGAAGGAAGCGAATCATATGTAAGTGTACCCAGGTTGCAGTGGGCATAGTCATGTATGTACGTGGGTTGCAGGAAGGCGAATCGTGTATGTATGTGGGTTGCAGGAAGGTGAATCACGTATGTATGTGGGTTGCAGGAAGGTGAATCGTGTATGTACATGTGTTGTAGTGGGAACAATCGTGTATGTACGCATGTTGCAGTAAGAAAAATTGTGTACATTTGTACAAGGTTTATGGGGAGAAGCAGGTTTGTACAGACTTAATTCAGCAGCAATACAGGTGACGTCAACAGGCCGTATAGGTGTTCTACAACATATTTGTGGGAAAAAGGAATTTCAAGGGATTTGTTGAGGTTTGGTTTTCTAATTTTTCTAGTTATTGGAGGACAAGGTTGTCCTCGGATTTTGGTGAAATTATATTGGATGGAAGGGTTGGTTTTTCCCTCAAGATTTGTGAATTTGACAAGGTTACAGGACATAAATTGTGTCTCTTGTGTATTGAGTATTCATCTCTGATCTTATTTTTTCCACTGCATATAATTTCAGTCAATAATTTTCAGTGTAAAATTGTTCAGTGATAACAACTAGGGTTTATTGTTAGTTCACTAAGAAGTAATTTTCATATCTGAAAATTAGTCACATAGAGTTGCATGTGAAAATTGACAATAATAACATCAACCAATTAACATTACTATAGGATTATATCACACTTGCTACATTAATCGAATTCTAAAATTATACCAGCAATGAAATCAAAACCAATTCTAATGCAAAAATAAAACTAACTAGGGCACTACTTCTAAGGTGAAGGGGGGCATGCCTTCCCTCAAAAGTATGCCCAATACACACTTATGAACTTCAAAAATTTAGAAGACAGATATGCATAAACCAGTCTTATATTTCATAATCAAAAGATTACAAGTGTTGAGTATATTTCAGTCTTGCTTCCTTCTTAATACTACTATCAATCCATATCTACAGGCATGAATTCCCTCAATATTTATACAACTATATTCAAATCAGAACTAGCAGTTCTTTAGACATCCAATCTCGTACAATCTACTAAGGATAGTCAGGACATTACAATATTAGATTTAGACAAATCAACAAACAAAAGAATTACATCATTAATCATTTCATTATGATTTCATGACCAAAGGCATGAAATCACAACATACTCTTGCATGCTACAGGAATTGGTTGAAGTGTTGACCAGAAATAGCGTTCTTGTTGCTAGAGTCTTGGCCAATTTAGATAGTATGTGTCCATGTGTACACATTTCTCCACAAAACCCATATCTTTGAATCAGCTGGAAATTTTGGCAAATATCATAACCGTTGAGGTAGTTATAGGATTTGTTTAGCATGATAAAAGAACAATATAGTAACCTCGGTAACTTGATTAATTAACACATTTTATTCAGTAAGCAAAGAAAATGAAACTCTTAGGCTAGGATAATTACCTTTGAATAAAAAATGCACTTATGATGATAAAGTGGCAAAATATATGTCATTATAAGGTAATAAGATGGATAGAAGGCAAGGTAAATAATCAAAACAAGGTCATGTAGATTGTACCAAATACATCAAAATAAGGACCCTACATCTCCCCCGTGCCTGAGGAGTTGCATGTCCTCATGAAAAATTGGACCTTCTGTCACCTTCCAAAATATACTTCCAAAAATTGTTGACACTCACGTCGTCATAATCTGTCCTATGTTAGGGTTGGATAGTCACCTAAGAAAATACATTGAGTCCATAACTCCCTGAATGCAGCCCTTCAATATTCATCTTGAGCCTCTGATTCCACAAATGAAGTTTCTTGTCCTATATATACCATCGTCAAGACTTCTTTAGCGACTTCTTGTTCTCCTTTTTCAACCGAGAAATCTCTTCTTGAAATCTGACACTGGAATCCCTCAACATTACAATTTAACTTTTAAGGTAATCGTCTACAACTATCATCTCTTTGATTTTCCTCTTCATTCTACCAAACCTCTTGTTACTTCCTGTTGAGTTGTCAACATCAATAAATTCATTCACCAACCTTTCTGCTAGGATTTCATTTGTGGGTAAACTACCCGATTGGATTTCCTCAACAATCTTCTCCACCTCAAGGTTACCGTGCAGTTCATTATGTTTTTTTCAGATTACTCACACACAACTATCATTTCACCAAAAAAATTTGAATGTTTTTCTTGGGAGGGGTCTCAAGGATTACCTCCTTCTTGGTTGTTTTCTGAAGTTGACTTGATCCTCCAGCAAGTTTGGCAGTCTGAATCCTCGTCATATTTGGTGGAGTAGGTGTCACTGAAACTTTCATGCTTCTTTGTGCAGTTGGATTTTTGTGGCTCGAGATAACCCGAACATTTTTGTTTCTTTCTCAAACTCAAGGCCAAATTTTTACTCTTCATTAATACCTAACTCCTTTTATGATTTCTCAAGTTCCTCTTCGATTTCCTCGGCCTCTTCGGGCTCTTCTTCATCTTCTTTTGGATTTTCTTCGGCCTATTCACATTCTGCCCCTGCTTCTTCAAGTTCAGGTTCCTTTTCTATCTCTTGAGAATCCCTAAACTGATTCCATGCTAGGGAACTTTCCCAACTATCATTTTTCTTTCTGAGCTCATCCAAAATCAATAGTTTCACAAGGTCATGATGATGCAGGATTCACTCCATCGTCCCACGGTAGACTGTCTTATGTGCAGTGGTCGCCATCTTGGTCAACGATTTCAATAAAAAGTAGAGCAAGTTGAAATTTTATCCTTTAAAGTGAAACTGGAGCCTAATATGGTAAATGAAGGTTAGGCTAAAGAGGTCTTCGCATGTAATATACTTTTGTAACACAATCAAAAATTTCCAATATCTTCTCTTTAACATACATCACGCTATCTCCTTAGACCACTCTAGTTCCGTGCTTGTCGGCTTTAGGGACGGACCCCATCTCGCTTTTTCAACTTTCTTTCTCTTGAATAAATGTTTGTTGTCCTGTGGAAGATCTGTTTCCCACACAATGGAGTCTTATAAGACTATGAGCTCCAAGTCCCCAACAATTTCCCTTTTTTCCATCAAACCCTAATGCAAATTCACGAGTAATTTTTTTGTTGTGCCCACTCTATTTTAGGAAGAAGCGAATCCAATTTGTTTTTTCTATCTACCTTCTACATTTTGGGCATGCTTCTAATAGCTCATCCCCATATGGTTCAGCTATGAATGTGCTTCTCATTATCTCTCACGACAAGGAGTTGCAGGGTTTGAATGAAAATATTCAACTCAATCTACAAAAGAGAGGGATTTCACGATATAACAGGAAAATGAGGTTTAAAGTGACTCGATGGTTAATCGTGATCATGACGATAAAATCATCATGATCTGATTTAACATGTCACATAAGGTAATTATCGACACGGTGGAATTGGAATGATGGTGATTCACACGGATGGTGGTGGAGGATTATGTAATGATGTGAAATCGAGGTAATGAAAAGGTAGTCAATTTGGTGCATGTGTGACAGTTCAGGGACGATAGGATCATAGTTAGAAAATTTGGATTTAAAATGTTAACATAGTATTACACTCCCCAATTTCAATGAACAAAATAAATTTAAATACCTTACCCAAGCTTCAATTACCTGGAATTACCTTACCACTTTGTTGAACCATACCTCTGATAGAATTTCTAATTTATGTTGCCTGGTGCAAGGAGTTTGTTCTAGATTGGAAATTTAGAAGAAAACTCTGTATCATGGATTGATACAAAAAAATGTATATCTGCATATAATTTTGGTAGCAATCTACCTGTACCCATGACTTCATATCATTCCTATGCTTGAATGGAGATCCTTTGTTCTTCATTAATTACCAAAAATGATACAGTAGATGTGAGAACCAAAACCATAGTATACAAATAATCTCGATAATGAAAATTCTATTGGAACAAGAACGAGAATAGTAACAAGAACAAGAACAGAAACAACTACTACATGAACTTAAAAACTGAATGTTACATTCTTGCTTTGGTTAAACTGCTACAAAATCTCCATCCTTACCCACTTATGTATGTTCCCTTACATGTGAATAAATTTCTTGATTTCGAACATGGAGGGGAATCATTGGATTACCGACCATTAATGAATGTCGTTAACCAACATGAGATTGCTCACCAATATTGTCAATGAACATCAAGGTACTTCAATGCATCATTTCAAGTATGAATGGATGTGTTGAAGTCGAGTAACTTGCAGGATCTTCCATTTAGGATGCATTGATGCATCCCCACTACTATTAGCGAGAGAAATTTTCATTAAATCATACAAATCCCAAGGCATTGTCACAATTGTTTATCTCAGAGCCCAGATAAAGAGTTGAAGTCAATGGAATGATATTGTTAGGAGTGCCTTAATGAATCCCCCATCATCCAACGTGAGAACCATAAAATGATTGAATAATTTTGAAAAATAAGCCATCATAAGATATGATTTTATTTGGGACCTAATCAGCCAGGAGCCTGGTTTTCAAGTAAGGTTCTGGCCCAACTGCTCTAGAATTCTAGTTTTCACAATTGAGCATATTTTCTCTTTACTTTTTATTTTATTTATTTTTTATTTTTATTGTTTTTGTTTTATTGCAATAACGAAAACTAGGAAGAGGAAGGATGTGGAGAAATTCCCTCACCTTCCATCTGCATTTCAACTTGCTCCATAATATATTTGACAAACTCCCCCCTTAGATTTGGAATTTTCATATAACTTGAGCCTTTGTCCATTAACCAAGAAGAATACGTTCTCATCATATATGGTTTGAATCTTAATAAATCCATTGTTGTAGATAGATTCAATCTCATAGGGGCCAAGCCAATAGATATTAAATTTACCTTTGAAGTCCTTAAATATGGAGTTGAACAAAAGTGCATAGTCACCTGCCTTGAACTGTTTCTTCTTAATGAATTTGTCATGCCACTTTACCCCCTACCACTAGATGAGATCAGTGTGTTGGAAATCTTTCCAATGAATCTCATCCAACTCATTGAGTTGAACAATTCTTTCCTTATGTTCCTCGATCAAATCCATCTCCAATTTTTGCACCATTCAGAAAGTTTTGATCTAAAATTCTATGGGAAGAAGAACATGTTTTCCATACACTGGCTCATATGGGGAAAAATCAATAGTACTCCTCCATGTTGTCTTGTATTCCCATAATTCTTATGGAAGTCTTTCTGACAAATCCTTCCTTTGTATTTGTATTGACTTTGTTAGAATTCCCTCCAAAACCTTATTTGTCTATTCCACAAGCCCATTAGCCTATGGGTGATATGGACAAGATTCCATGTGCTTAATGAGATACTTTTGGGTAATTGCATGTACCAACTTAGATGTAAATTGAGTTCCTTGGTCAGTAACAATTTATCTAGGTACTCTAAAACGAGTAATAGTATATTCAAACAGGAAATCCACTACTAATATTTTTGTTGCTCTGAATAAAGCCTTTGCTTCCACCCATTTTGTAAGATAATTGGTACAAACTATAATGTAATTCTTACCCTTGGATGGGGGGTTGATTGGTCCTATGATGTCCAAGGCCCATTTTTCAAAGGTTCCTATAAGGACTTGCGACTAGAGTGGAATCTCATCTGCTTGACCTAGATGATTCATCCTTTTCCAACTATCACATCCCCAGACATACTTATTTACATATCGAAAGAGAGTAGGCCAAAAGTATCCTGAATGGAGGATCTTGTAGGTTGTTCTTCTATCTGCAAAGTGCCCCCCACAAGATTTGTTGTGACATGATTTTAGGATGTCCAACATCTCATCCTCTCTCACACATCTATGAATAATCATATCAAGACCAGTGTAAAAGAGATCTCCCTTAATCCAAGAGTATGGAGCACTCATTTTAACAATCCTTCTCTTTTTAATCCAAGAGTATGGAGCACTCATTTTAACAACCTTTTTCTTTTTCTTGGGTGAAAAGTGAGGTGGTAGCTTTCCTGTAGTAATATAATTGGCTATGTCTTCGAACCATGGTGAATTAGTAGATATAGCAAATAGATTTTCATTTGGAAAATTGTCATCAATAGGAATATTCTCACCTTTATCATCAAGCCTAGAGAGGAATTTTGTTACTTGATTTTCCTTACCTGGCATGTCCCCAATGGTGATGTCGAATTCCTGCAACAGCCATCTAGTGATCCTGCCATTCATAATAGGTTTACTTATCAAGTACCTAATGGCTGAATTGTTTGTATGAATAAAGACTTCATACCCTGTAATGTAATGCCTAAATTTATTAATTGCATAAAATGATGCAAGGAACTCTTTTTCAGTCATGGTGTAATTTAATTCAGCTGGAACTAGATTATTGCTTATGAAATAAATAACGTAAGTTAAGAGATTTTCCTTTTCACCCAATACAACTCCTATAGTTGAATCTAAGGAATCGGTCGAGATATGGAATGAGAGGCTCCAATTTGCGCCTATCAATACTAGAGCTAAGGAGAGATTTTCCTTGAGTATATCAAAGGCATATTGATTTTCATCGTTCCAATAGAATTCAGTATATTTTGCAAGCAATTTGAATAGGGGCAGGGCTATCTTTGTAAAAATTTCTACAAATCATCGGTAATAGTCTGCATGGCCTAGGAAGATTTGGACTCCATTTTGATTGGTTGGAGGTAAAATTTTGACAATTACTTCTATGTTAGTTGGATCTACCTTTATCTCTGTGGCTGACACATGGTGACCTAATAAAATTCCTCCCATCATTATCATAAAACATTTCTCATTGCTTAATTCAAGATTTGTCTCTCTACATCTTCTCAAAACTTTTTCAATATTAATTAAAGCTTCATAAAAAGAATCACATGTCACAGTAAAATCATCCATATATATTTACACACAGTCATGTAACAAATAAAAAAAAAGGAACAAGTATCGCTCGTTGAAATGTAGTTGGTGTGTTGCATAAACCAAAGTCTAACACCTTGTAGGCATATTTCCCCCAAGGACATGTAAAGGTTGTATTGTCCTTGTCTTATGGAGAAATATGGATCTGGTTGTATCCGTTGAATCCATCCATAAAAGAAAATTATTTCTTTCTAGCTAGTGTGTCCAGAACCTGGTCAATAAAAGGTAGGAAGAAATTATCTTTTAGGGTGGCCTTGTTTAACTCTTGATAGTCTATGCATACCCGTCATTTCTCATTATTTTTAGGAATGATCACTAATGGTGACACCCACTGGATGTCTAATATGGGATAGATGAAACCAACATTCAAGAGTTTTTGCAGTTCGGCCTTCATTGTTTCCCTCAAGGTTGGATTCATTCTTCTTTGTGGCTATATGACAAGAGTGGCATCTTTATGAATATAGATGTGATGGATGCATGTTTCTAGGTGAATACCTTTCATATCGGTGTATTCCCATGCAAAGGTATCTAAAAAGTTTCTTAAAACATAGATTAATTTCCGTTCCTGTGTACTGTCTAAGGCAAAGTTTATGTTTAATGTTTTTTTTGGAAAAAATTCAACAGTTTTAAAAACAGATTCGGAAATTGAATGTACAAGAAATACTAAAGAAAATGAAGAGGATAGTTCTTCTTTAGTGCAATTCTCTTGAAAAAAAAATCAAAGAGATAATCAATGGACGATTGAATGTAAGATGATGATTGTCCCCCCAAAATATTGCGAGAGATATAGATTAGTAATGTGATGATTAATAAGATTCTCGTTAGTATTTTTCTTAAAGTTCATGACTTGTGCAATAGTTAGAACAAGTTGAAAAACTTCATCATTGTTGTCTTCGTCAAGCCATTGTGTGCATTCAAGTTCAGTTGTTGGTCTAGAAGGGGGGTATAGGGTAATTTTTTTAGTGTTAGTGCCATGTGTAATTGTCATATTCTCATACCTACAACTGATGAAAGCATCAGCAGTGTCCAGCCATTGTCTTTCGAGACTTAAGGGGTTCCCACCTAGTTTGGATTTGGGTTGTATGACATGGAAATATGTTGGGTACTCCCACGATTCCAGCGAGACAACCAAAACCTCTAAAATACCATATGGCCTAAGTTTAGTTCGATCATCCAATTCAAACACAGTGGGTGTAAGGAGAAGATCACGATGTCCCAATTGGACAATTGTTTCTAATGTCATTACATTTATGGCTGCACCCAAGTCTATTAGGGTGTTTGCAATGGAAGTCTTATTGATAAGCACCGTGACTACAATATTCCCAGGGTCCACGCACTTTTATATAGTGACTTCAATGGACATGAGGCTTGCCAATTTCCCTACAAATTGGATAGTTGGGGGATCCTTTTTTCGCCTACCTATATTTTTAATGCATAGGTCTCTAACTATTTTAGTCTAAATGGGGATGTCCTTTATTTCTTGTAGCAGAGATATCTCAATACAAATATTTTTCAATTCTTTCACCAAATCGAACTCGAAAGGTATAATTGGTTTTTCCAGTGTCAGCCTCTCTAGAAAAGGAGGTTGATTGAGTTGTAACAATTGTTCCTTCTGAGAATTGATTTGTGGGACTGCTAAAACTTGAGACTGATTCTGAGATTGAGATGGTGATGGTGCCTAAGAAAATTCTAGACTGGATAGGAGCTTCTTCTTCTTCGTTTTCTTGGACAATGGTTGAGGATTTTGGGTTAAGTCTTCTTCTTCGTTTTCTTGGACAATGGTTGAGGATTTTGGGTTAAGAACCTTCCCATACCTCAGGTAAATTTCATGTAATGATACAGGCATGACAGAGTACATGGGAAAGGTTTGCAGATCAGTTCCTTAAATGGCCTGAGTTGAATTATTATTATTAGGATTTGGGATAGGCTAGGTAGGGATTTGGGTTGGTCGTGGAGGATTTTGAGGAGCTGGTAATGAAATTTATTGTGGTTGATTGATTTTTTGTTGAGGGGTCTATGGAGGGTATGTGTATGGTGGTGGTGTGGGTTAAGGAAAAGTATCCATTCCATCATAGGATGGACCACGCCAACCTTGCTACCAATTATGTTGTGGACCGGGATGAGGCGGCCAAGGTTACCATGGCATAGGAGGGTTCCACATCTGATTATGAGAATAAGGAAATTGAGATGCAGAGTTTTGAGCCATACTTGAAGGTCTGGGTTGCCATGGTTTTTGTGGTACCATCGCATACAATGAACTTGAGGCTCCTTTATCTCCTCTATATATTTCCTTGATTACTGGTAAGGATGGGAAGTCTTTGGTAGCATGGGATTCTTCGCAAATACCACAAATTTCAATGTTGTCTAGTGGGAACTCCTTTCAAGGGTGATTCTCTCAGTATTTAAGACAGAATATAGATAAATATTTTTCTGATGATTTAATCTTCTTAACCTGCAAAACATCCAATTTTGAACTCAAAGCGTTGAGAATATCAGTTTTTAAATTTTCAAACATATTACCAATTTCATCCTTTGTGACCCATGTTCCTGCAACAAAAGGTGGCATCTCTAGAGCTTCTACCAGTTTTGGATTTTCCTCTTGAATATCATTTGCATAAGTCACACAACTCTGTTGAGGAAAAGATATGAAATGATCTTACTCAAACATTGTCAGACTTTGCTTGGCTAAAGCAAATTAGAAGGGAATATCACCCTATGTTTATATCCAACAAAAATAACATCATAACTGACAAGTATTAATTACAAGTGCTTAGGCTAATATTTTATCAGTAAAAAGTTCGTTGGAAATTTATTTTTTATGTAATTTTTTGAACATATCAGTTGCTGAAATAAATGTAAAAATAGAACTAAAGTCACCAAGATGATAATGAAGACAGATGAGACATAAAGTAATCCTTTATTTCATTCCAATTCACCAAAGAGTCATTTTATTTACAAAATCTCATGCAGAAATTTTGGACCAAAGTCAAACTTAGACATCCTCGATGGAACATACAAAATGACCTCTGACAGAAAACCAAAACTGAACTCTAAAAAACTGGATCAACTTGCCACAGATTTTTTCCCACTCGACTCTGCACAATAGCCTTTGTTAGTCATGAAAATTAATTCACAAACAAACAAGTCTACACA
>CBVK0100135273.1:0-14455 GCA_900067695.1 Picea abies | reverse complement strand
TAAGAGGCAAGGCTCTCTCATTTGAATCACACTTGAGCATATTGAATATCTATAGGTGTCTGAGGTTTACAAATGATATCTAAGCCGAAATTCTGAGGTTTTCCTTAGCTCAGGACAATGATTCTTGTAGTGACCATACTTTCGACAGTCGAAGCATTGTATTTCTGAAATGTCTTTCTCTTGATTTGGCTTCCTCCTTGAGACAAAATTCCTTTTATTTCTGAAGTTCTTGAATCTTTCTATGAAGTCTTGATCATCGTACTTCTTTTGGGGTTTCTCTTTTGTACCGATCCTTGATTCTTCTTGAGCACAACAAGTCCAAAGTTCTTCAAATGTCGGATACTCATTTATTGTGTTCATGCTTGCGGAAAATGCATCCCACGTCTTGGGAATACCACTGAGTACTATGTTTACCAATTCCTTGTCTGAAATGATCTCTTCAATAGCTTGTAGTTGATCTCTTAACTGAGAGATTCTCACAAAGTATGATGCTATGATGTCATCATCATTCATCTTCATGTCATGAAGCTCATTCTTCAGACTCATGACTTGTCCAATGTTTCTGACAGAGAAGAGGTTTGTTAGGGCATCGTACATCTTATTAGATGAGTCAAGATGAGAGATGTAGGGTATCAAGTGGTCTTTTACAGAGTCCACTATGATACTCATGGCATTGATGTCACCATATTTGAACTTCTCCATAATTGCAACATTCTGTGGTTCCTTCTCTTTTCCTTCTTCAAACACTGGTTCCACGATCTTTCCTTTCACGATATCCAACACTTTATTATTGGCAAGGATGAGTTCAATACTTGTCTTCCATGCTCTGAGGTTAGAGGCTCCATCTAAATTATTCTATAACTTCATAGAATAAGTCATGGCTTCTTTGACTTGGTCAACCCTAGATTTGACTAGAAACTCAAACTTGATGTCTTGGTTTGCTGAGATTATCAGGAGATGCGCTAGGCTAGGCCACACTGATCTATTTGAAAATTAGGTCAATCCCTTCACTTAAGGTGCCTCAACGAGAGGATTAGGTTTTCTACAACTACTCCTTTTAGTAACCCTAGTGACAGTTCCTCAGCGAGCTCAATATCCTAGCGGCTATGTTTCCTTCCAGCGTTTAGACTGAATGAAGGAGGTGTGGCCCCATAACCTATTAGAATATAATGGATGTTCTCATTTTACCATTGACAATATCTCTATTGTCACCCAACCATAGGCTGAAGCCACCCTCCGAGCACCTTAACCTTGATAGGGAATCACTCCAGAAGCAAACCCTAGGCTAGATATCCAAACAAAGGGTATCACACCTTTCCCCAAGGATAGCACACCAACAAGAGCTGATCAGATATTCTAAACCCTAGCCAAGAGACATTCCAAGCCAAAACATAACTGCTAGCTACAGCAGCTGCACCGACAACTCTCCTCAAACCTGCGCACAAAACTAGGTACTGCAATGCACACAAGTGTTGCTCTGCAATTCTGAGACTACCTGCCAGAATGAGAATTGACCTCTTGTATTTATACTGATTCTAGCTAACTGCCTGGGCCAACTTCTCATTCTGGGTATCTGTCTGTTCAGTATATTATATTATTTCTGGCCGACTTCTTCTCTTGGAGGCTAATAGTCTAATATAAATTATCATCTTGAGCTGACAAGTCTTCTAGGGTTATTAGCCAACTCATTAGGGTTTCTTCTTGCTTCCCGGAGTATTTTATCCTCATCAAGTTTACACGTGGAGGTAAATACCTCCCGCAACTACCATAATATCAACACCACCTAGAAGGAAAACTTTCAGAATTTGAACTTCGTTGGGATATCAGAACAATGACATAGGTCACTTTGCCATGGTGAAGCAATATAGTCATTGGAAGCTGGTATAACCGTTCAACTACCACTCCGAATAGATTAAAAAGAATTTATGGTTCATCACTAGTCCATTTGACCACGCCATAATAGATAGAAAATAAGTCAATACAACCTCATACCCGTTGCAAGCAAACCATTGCTAAGTTTCCCTACTTAGTCTGTCATGCCAAGCACCGAGAATTATTTTTTCTAAGTGAGAATTTGAGACTGAACCTGAGATTACTTCACCCTATGATCATTTCCTTGTTCCTATACCATTCACTGAAGTCTTTGAATTGATTTCATACCCAATCTAGTTGACCCAAGATTGTATGTCGGACGAGCTCAACACTACTGAGAAAGTAGTTGAAGAAGTTTTGATTGACCTAATGAGTGAGAGAGTCATGTCAGAGAGAGGATTATCTATAGGAGTCCAAGCATCATCAACAATAGGAGTCCAAGCCTCCCCTTCCATTGCTCGTGCCGGTCCATCTCGGCTGACCAATGATAGATGGACTAAGCACAGGGATGACATCACCAATGCCAAGATTATCCCATGCATTCTACCTACTTACCTACAACCTCTGAGCGGTGCCATCAACCGTGAAAATGTATGTAGAGACTTTGAATACAATTTGATCACCGCGTATCTTCCGAAAGGGGTGCGCATAGTTTGTGCTGACCAGGATAAGATCGTAGCTCTGAAATTTAGTGATTTTAACCTTGGAGATAATAAAGTTTACAATATGTTAGCCCTGCATAAGTACTTAACTAGGACCAAAGGAAATAATTCTAAGATTGTCCAGCATTCATGGACCTAGAACCTCATGCAGTCCACACTGCTTAATGTAATGAAGATCCAGCACTTTGGTAGACACTAGGAAGTCAATGCATGCGTCAAGTTGTTGCTATCTTGCTACCACGAAGGATACTTATAGTTAGATAGCTGCATCACTATATATCTGACCTTAATCACTCAGACCACAAGACTTAGTATGAAGGGCATCGACCCATAGTATTTTTATCCTGGAAAGACTACAGATTGCGCTCTCGCTCAACAAATAAAAGAAACTTATGGTGATGTTGAGAAAGGCACATGAGGCTACAAGGTAGCCTCTATCTAGAGTGGCATAGTGCACCTTGCTTGTCAACTGATCGCGGGCAATATAGTTTGCAAAAATAGACCAACAAAAGTGACTGGATTCGTAGTTGACCTCGTAGGGAAGTGCGTCGAGGGACTATAGATGAATTGGGTGCAGTACCCGGTCAACCAACTAGAGATTGATTGCTGAGAAGCACAAGACCAAGAGTATGAGTTCCACTTTAGTTGGTTTCTCATACTAATCACTTTCATCGCATGGGAGCTACCAGAAGGTGACACTTTTCTGGAGATCGAACCCTTTGAACCACTGGTTGTGAAGTTCTGTACACTATGGCACTCCAACGACATGAACAAGCAGTGGAAGTCTAATGTTGTATTCCACTCCTATTATAAAAAATTGAAGAATGCAATTCAGTCTACACCGCGCCTCACCTCGAACATACTTCATAGGTTTAGAACTTTGATACAATTCAATGTGGACTGCCACTTCACCTATATCACAATGCATGTTGATGAGCATAAACAACAACTCCATTCATACTAAAAGTTGACAAAAGAAGACTTGGAGCAAATTACCAAGGAATGGTTGGCGAACCTCCTTGTTGTAGCAAACTCCATAGAAATTTATGGCATAGATAGCCCTGAAGCTATGTTGGATACACCTGGACCGAGAAAGACTAAGAAGGATGATGAAGTTCTAGAAGTCCATAGCACATCCACAAAGACTACTTCGATCTCACTTGCACAGGGATGTGATGGTGAAGACCTAGGGGGCACAGAAGTTGAGAAAAACAAAGGAGAGGTTACTCCACCTAGAGAGGAGGAGGATCCCTCCAAGAAAAGGAATATTACCCCACCAAAGCCATCATCCCGAAAGAAATTAAGGCCACCCGGACTATGTTTAAGACCACCCTCACACCAGACGACTTCGACTTCTTAATCGCTATGCTGAACGATGCTTCACTAGAGATCGTAGAAAAGCAAGAAGTAAAGCAGGAGGAGGTATTCAGCTGAATCAAGGGTGAACTTCAAGAATTACAGTAGGCACTCCAATCCAGTCGATCATTTTCGACAGTGCCCTTGACACCTAAAACAATAGGAACAAGTGATGAGCCCACTCAATTACACCTGATCATCGATAAAGTCGAAGCACACCTTCGACGAGCTCAAGAAGACACAATGCAAGCCACCCAGGCTTTGACATGAGTACATAGCACACTTCTAGAACAACAGAGTAGGGAAGAATAGTAAAAGCTTTCTCTAGAAGCGAAGTGGGAGCAAGAAAAAGAACAGTTATAGTAGAGCAAGGACCAATTGCTAGCAGAGCAACTTGAAGTATAGGAAAGGGTTCACAAAGCACTTCGCTTTGTGATGGTCATAGAAGTAAATATTGAAGAACAATTCCCACAGTAGGTGGCACAATTGAAAGAAGTAATCCAACAACTTCATAAGAACATCACAGATCTGGAACTTCGTACCATGCCCGAGACTCCTCAAGAAGTAAGAGACCTAAGGGAGACAACTGCCCAGAGCACAATTGGCTGATTACAAACCTTTGCCTTGGAATACAAGCAGCTGAGAGCCAAAAGCACCCAGACTTATGAGAACCTCACAGAGAATCCTGAGTTATAGGTATTAGAGGCACAACTCCAAGAAGCAAAGAAGTACACAGATACGCTACAGGTGCAATTGAAGGCCTTGACCCCAGTCGAACATATGAAGAGATTTCCATAACAACACATCGCCCAACAATAGGTACACACGCTGCAAAGTAAAGTGATGGAAGTCTCCCAACGACTTCAACCAATCCAAGAAAAGGCATGCCAACTGTTCATTGAAATTGAAAGCCAGGGAGCCAAGCTTGAACAGGTTGTCATCATCACAGAACAACGCCTGGAAGGTCCAGTCAACGACGCAGTGATCCAAGAGTTCACTGAGCAAGAGGTTGTTGCACTGTAGTAGGTTGAAGTAGCTCGAGCCAAGCTCGAGGCATTCAAGACAGAATTGATCAGACCAGAGTGACTCGGGATGAGTCATAGGTGAGTGTTGGGGGCCTGTTGGCCCTTGACCAAGCTTTGAGGAACACTTGGTCATATTTGACCATTTTGGACTTTGACACCCTGTCAAAGATGGAGCGCCAGGCGAAGCAGAGATCATGAGATCTCGGTCCACTTTGGGCCTCTTTTAGGGTTTTGGGTTAATGTAATGGGTATGGGATGTTGGCCCATGGGTTTACCCTTGTTTAGGCCTATTTTGTAAAGTATAAATAAGTAGCTAGGCAATGTAAGAGAGGAGAATAAGCTAAGTGCTAGTAAAGGATTTGTGTATACTATGTGACCGACTTGCAGAGCTGAGTGCAAGTGTTGTAAGTGTCGATTGCATGGATTGTAAGAAGGCTCTGTGCTAGATCTACTCGGGGAAGGAGGATCTGTCAAGGTGTGCGTAGATCTCCTGTCCTATGCGGAGTACAAGTTTGAGCTTTGTGTTGTAAACAAATTGACCAAAGATAATAAAGAATAAGACTTTGTGGACGTATCCCTAGGGTGGGGGTGAACCATGATAAGCCTATGTGTTGTGCTTTGTGCTTCGACCTAATGTGTTTGTCTCTTTCCATGTGGTGTGCTTTGATATGATTATGCTATGTGATTTGTTATAATATACTTAGATAGATCTACTTTTCTTTGTGCTTCTTAGATGTATGGATGTAGATCTGACATTTATGGAAGTGTTGAGTGCTAGACCTATTTTGATGTTGCTAAGTGCTAACTTAACTTATATCTAAGTGAATGTTGTGGTGTTCTTTGCCATCTGTGGAGTGCCATGAGGGTTAAATACTAATGAATGATCTATGCTAAAGTGTTTGCTAAGTGTTATAATCACAGATTTGTGTCCCAGCTAAGGTTGCAGACACATGAGTCTTGCAACCACCCCTGCCTCTACCTCGGGTGAGACTTCATCTGCTTCATAGGTGTTGCTGAAAGGGCGGGTAGTTAGGGTTTTTTTGGTGCACTATTGAAGAATTGAACCACATGTCCACCTTTGTGCCAACACCACTTTAGTCGCCAACTCATCCTACCACATCAGCTCCATGTCACTGTATGGACTATATGGTCTGCCACATGGCACAATCTTACTGGTCCATGGAATGACCCAGAAATGCCAAATATGAGTGATAGGTGGCAGCCTCTAGTGCTACCACATCACCATGTTGACATCATCATGACACGTGTCACCTCCTTATCATGCCACACATTATGTACAAATGTTGACATCATCTGTATTGATGTTGACATCAACAGTACAGATGTCGACTCATCCCCCTACTAACTGGGCTAGGTTGACCAAACATTGACCACGAATATATTTCGATATGTAACTTCGTTTGACGATTTGTTTGCATCATTGGAAATATTGTGACACGATCTTCATAATGATGTCATTTTCACTAAGTTTTGAGAACTTTGAATTTTTTCCCTTTTTTTATCTGCTGAGGCCATTCTAAGTGTCCTGAGTTGCTTATATGAGTTTTGAGATATTCTTAGTATTATTTGGATCCTTTTTGGATCAATGGATCTAATATTATAGCTCTATTTTGATTCTACTCTCCATATTAAGCCATTCTTCCAAAAGCATAAATCTTTAATTTTCTGCTATGGTTTAGATGTTCTCATATTATAATCAAATTTTCTTTAAAAAAATGCCTACATTAATGTCAACTAAGTATGATCATATAAAGAATATTTTTAAAGATAAAGTTTGGTGTTTGGTTGGTAAGCAAATGGTGTTCAGAGTTAGATAATACCCCAACAATGAAATCACTTGGATGTATGCAGAAAACACAATTTTGGATTCTTCCAAGAAGATAAATATTTCCTCTTTCTGTTCTAAAATAGATGTTCTCATATAATCAATAAAGAGTTAGATAATACCCCAAGAATGATATCACTTGGATGTATGCAGAAAACACAAATATGGATTCTTCTAAGAAGATAAATCTTTCCTCTTTCTGTTCTGAAATAGATGTTCTCTTATAATCAATTTCCTACACCATGATGTAAACATAAGATCATGTACAACATATTTTTAAATCTAGAAATGTTGGTTGGTGGTTAGTAAGCAACAAGTTAAGAGTTTTACAATACTACAATCATGTACAACATATTTATAAATCTAGGAATGTTGGTTGGTGGTTAGTAAGAAACAATTTAAGAGATTGACAATACCCCAAGAATAAATTCACTCTGTTGTATGAAAAAAAACAAATCTCCATATTACGTCATTCTTCCAAGAAGATAAACATTTTCTTTTTTAATTTTGGGATAGATGTCCTCATATAATCAAATGTTCTTTCAAAAATACCTGCATCATGATCCAAACATAAGTAATATCATGTATCTAGAATATTTTTAAATCTAGAAAAGTTAGTTCATGGTTGGTAAGCAATTAGTGAATAATTCAAGACAATACTCAAAGAAATAAAGGGTGGTTTCAACATTCCCCATTCTTTTTAAATCTAGAAAAGTTAGTTCGTGGTTGGTAAGAAATTAGTGAAGAGTTCAAGACAATACTCAAACAAATAAGGGATGGTTGAACCTTCCTCATTCTTTCCCCAAAGATATACCATTTTAAATGATGGTAAATTTATATAGGGACTGGTTGACTAACCCTTCCATGAAAAGAAAATGTTGAACTAAAATATTATACAGGAATATTTTTTCAACCAAAACTTCAATTTTTCTACCACTGTATTTCAGCTACAAATATGCCATAGTTTTAAAAATAATGTTAATCTCTTTTTGCAAAAGAAATGTAGGAAAAAGATAATGAATTTATTTAATCAACCAAAACTTCAATTTTTCCACAAGTGTATTTCAAATACAAATAAGCCATGGTTTTTAAAACAATGTTGAACACTTTTTGCAAAATAAATGTAGGCAAAGGACATTGAATTTATTTGATCAACCAAAACTTCAGTTTTGCAACATGTGTATTTCAGCTACAAATAAGCCATGCTTTTAAAAATAATGTTGAACTCTTTTTGCAAAAGAAATGTAGGCAAAGTATATTGACTTTGTTCTACACATCTTTCAAAAGGAAAGAAAAAGGGGACCTAAAAAGTTGTTCTGCACATCTTTCAAAAGGAAAAATATAGATCCGGCAAATGCATTAAGGATAGTACATGTAGTTATGTATAAATCCCAAGTATATAATGTTCTAAACCATTTACATGGATGAAAGGAATACAAGGCAACTACATCATGTGCATATCTATAATGTAACCCATAAAATTTCAAAAAAGTAGAAAAATAAATTAAGGCATTCATGTGTATATAATAAAGTCTTCATAAAAACACACTAGAACTTACAAATTCAATGTACATATACATGATCTAGGCATCATTAGGTATGGATGCATCATTCTCCGATATGGACACATCCTTCTCAAGAACTCTATCTGACACTCTCTTCTCCAAGTTGGTCTATAACACATTTGAAATTTTCATATGTCCATTAAGGAATCTACTTACATAAATAACATTTTAAAATAATTTTTGATGAGTTAAAATTAAAAGATTGACACTTGAAATCATAGTTTTAAACTTTGAAAAATGAAATACATGTGATGTGTCAACCTCAATGTCGTCCCCCTCTTGAAATTCCCCAAACATTTGCGATGACAACTGAGATAAACCTATAAATGTGTTGGGATATGGAAAGGGAATCTGTGGGAGATGGGAAGTGAATATGTGAACAAAACAACTTTGAATTTTAGAGAAATGTGTTCACATTAATGGAGAGATAGAAATTTGTTGGACTGATTCTTCATGTGGAAATTATACAACTAAGTGTAGTTACAGATATTTTTTAAAACATACATCATTCATTGCATCAAAATTTAAAGATGATGAATCAAGTCCCCTATTTAATGAGGAATCATTTAACATTTGACCAAACTGTGATTAATGAACATGTAAAAAATCAATTATTTATATGAAATGATATGTATCTAGATCTAATAACAAGAATACTATCCCCGAATGCATGAAAATTTTACAAACTAAAACACATACCGGTCCAATTCTTGATTCCTCATGCCTAATTAACTCTTTCCATCCACTACGACAAAATTTGGAATAAGACCGTAGCTCTTCTATTCTCATGGAATCTATATCCTCATCTGTATTGTCAACATAAATCTCTCGAGCAGTGGATTGCGCCCTCTGTCGGTTCAAACCAACATCAATACCATACAAAACAGATTCTAAATTATCTCCAATTGTAGTCCTCTCTGCCTTGCCAACTTCTGATGTGGCTTGCATCTCTTCATGTGAAGAAAATTCCCCTGTTGGGCAAGATACCAAAGGTGGCAGAGGCATCATAAATGATGCATCTTGATATGCCCCTTTTTGATTATATGTTTTACCTTTACCAAACCCACAATATCGAGATGGTAGGATGGTATAATTCGGGTGCATGCCCAAAAACAAATCTGCATAGGAAATTCTAGCAAAGTAAATTGGTACCTCAACATTCCATGGAAACCTCCCATATGCTTCCAAGAATATATATAGAGATGTCCTGCAATGTTTGAGTGTGTGAAATACTACACCTTCGACATCGGTCGCTTTGGACCTTCCTTGAAATTAAACATTGAAATTACCTCCTCTTTTGAAACCCTATTTTGTACTACTTCCCATTTATCAGGGCCCATCACCTCTAACTTATGTCTCCTCATAAAATCTATGAAGGTGTCATACGTTGGCCCAAGGTTCTAATATAAATTAATAATTTTTTGCAAAGAATGCAAAATGATCTCCAAGATTTGTTTTCTCTCTTCATGGAGATCCAGATGCCTAATATCATTCATGATCTTAGCATGATGGGATGAGCATCATTGGAGCTTCATTGATTCAAAATTTCCTTCCCAAGGAAGCTCTTCACCAACATCTGAGGGATAGGTGGTCGTAGGGGTGTAATCTTCATTTTTTTATAACATTTCCTTGATGCACCTTCACCCTCTACATGAACATTGGACTCTGTCTAATTTTCACTCTCTCTTTCATTATCGCCCCCCTGATAAATCCAATCCTCTACACAAAGAAATAATTGAAAATATTTACAACATTGAACAAAAAAACATAAAAAACATAAAAACATATAAAAGATAAAAAGCATATAAAAGATAGACACAAAAAAATAAAAAATATACAAAAATAGAAGAAGTTTACCAAACATATCTTGTTGATGTGATGGGGTCTCCACATTCTCTAGAGTGGGAGTATTATGTTCAACCTATTTAAATAGGTTGAATCCTCAACTGTATCCCAACAACTGTCTCGATACTCTATCGATTGACTCATCTGATAATCTCCTAATTCCACTATACTGCGTTTTTTCACTAGCTTCCCCTACTTGACTATGATTGATCTGGGTGGATATTGGTGGCCACCCACCTATTCCAACTAGCTCAAAATAATTTATTGACAATTTACTATTTTTAGCATTTTTTCGGGTCCCAAACTTTCAGGGCCATTTTGAGGGCCTAAGAGACTTTTTTTCATGATTGGGCACCTCAATGAAATACAAAGTCTTTCATTGAGCCCCTAGAAGCAGGATCCTCATCGATACCTTTCCAAATAGCTCTCGTGCACTCCAAACAAAGATCGTATTCTAAAGTTACGCCCTCGAGAAGTTGATACACTAAACTACCCAAAACAGGGTCCACAAAATTGTTGGTTTTTCATCTTTTGGGGTAAGGGTTTTGGATTTCTTTATGTTATAAATGCCTTTGGAGCCTCATTTTAATGATCATATTCTTGTGAATGTGCATATCCATCACATCTTTTCATCAGAGATAAGATGCCACCATTTTAGCTAGTCTTTCACTCTGTATTTCTACAGTTTTGTACATTTCACTCATTAATAGAAATTGTGTATTAATGTATCTCTATGTTTTTTGTTATATCTATGATATATATATGTTATATTATTGGATATATGATATATCTCCACATATTTATTTATTATATCTATGCTCTCATTTCGTGCCAAAAATAATCTAGATCAGTGGTATCAGAGTAGGTTGCTCTTGATCATTTTTCAGTGCATGACCCCAATGAGGTTCGAGTATAGCAATTTGGGTCTCGAGCTTGTCCCTCCTGAGTATAGTCACTCTCACACACCCAAGAAACCCTCTATGGTGGAAGAAAATAAATATGACATAGCATAAGATTCTATTAATTTGTTTCTTGTGCAAGCTCTCATGTGACAGAGGGACGAAATGATGGATATTTTTTCCCACATCCTTCAACGTATGTCGATAACAATATGTGTGTCTTCATCAAGTGGCCACTTTAGAAGAACCTCTCCTTTCAAGGTACAAGTTAATTTTGATGTTCCCATATTTGAAGGTTAGATAGATGCGGATTCCCCAGAGAAATGATTAAATATACTAGAAGGTTATTTCTCCATTCACAATTTTTTTGATAGGGAAAAGATCACCTTCCCACTCCTTAAGGCTCTCCCCCAAGTCAAAAATTGGTGGGAAACTTATTGGGAGAAAATTTCCACAGAGGAGTCTGGAATATATGGGGTCAAGCCCACATGGGATTTTTTTGTGGATGCATTCAAGGAACAATATTACCCTGTTGGTAACTATGATGATCAAAACATGAGATGGACCACATTGTGGTAAGAGAGGGGCCAAACAGTAATGGATTTCACAAATAATTTCCATACCTTGCGCACCAAGATGGGTATCAAAGACTCTGAGTGACATATGATTCTGAAATATCACGGGGCCTACGTAGGTAAATACAAACCTAAATGGATTTTTTGAACATCTTGTCACTAGGAGATGCCTATCGATATGTTGTCAAAACTGAGCAGAAATTTAGGCACCAGAAAAAATGTGAGTTCAGGTATGCAAATCCGAAACAACCAAAGTATGATAAATATGTCCCTAACAAACAGTCTTCTGAAAACCAGTCCAAGCCACAAGAAAAGAAGGGTCACGAAAAGACGAAGAAGGACACTAGAAAGTGGTGAAATTTCCACAAAATCCCCTGGAATAACACTAATGAATGTTTCTCAAAAAAATCATTAGTGTCTGAGATCAAAGAAAAGGAGTTGAATGTTGATTCAGAAAATAATGGGAAAAGACAGATCATCGATGCATACCCCACAATTACTTTTATGACTGCAACAATTCAACCAGAAGAACCAACAAATCCTGAAGAGGGGGGGCACCTTTTTCATTCACATATGTGGGTGAAGGGGACACCACTGTATTTTATTATTGATAGAGGAATCCAAAATAACCTCATATTAGCAGAGGTCATCAAACATTTGGTATTGTTGACAACACCACACCTGCAACCATACAACAATGGGTGGCTTCTACAGGGATGATATCTCTATGTCATCAAGCAGTATCGCTTGTCATATGACATCCAACCCTTCAAGGATGAGTTATTATGTGATGTTGCCCTGCTAGATGTTTTTGATGTTCTTTTGGGCCAACCATATATGTGGAAGCTCCATGTTATTTATGAGTCTCGACCTCGTATTGTCATTTTTACTCTGGGGAGTCATCTCTATAGGATACCAAAGGTAGTTCTGACTATTGTCCCACCAAAAAATTGTCGCAAGGTAATCTCTCATACTGAAAAGTCATCCTCTTTAGAGGAATTCCTTCTATAGAGGAATTCCATTAGACATGGATTCATAACATCCTACAACTCAAATTTATCAAACTGTTAGAGTTTGTAGTGCCTTTGACAACATGCACTACGAACTTTAATATAGGTGACGATTTCAACTTTTCTCTAAAACAGAGAACTGGGTCAAGCTGCTTTTTTGTCAAAAAGTCCAAGATATTATGATTCATCTCCACAAAAAAATTTAGAAGAACCCAAAACTAAATTTAAAAGTTGTGATGAAATAATGACTCTGTTGTGTACTAATTTACTGCAAACTATCCCAAAATACCAGTTCACAACACCTTTGATAGCACACGTTGTGAACTTTCCTATAGGTTCCTGTTTACCTCCAAAATTATTCCAACCTTTAAAAAATTTCATAAGAAGTTGGGAAAAACCTTTCAGAGCTTGCTATAAACCTCTTGAAACATGAATTAACCTTGGAGAAATCACATGAAGATGCTAAATTTAGCTCAAGACCCAAAATAATCACTTGATTTGTAATTGTATGCACAACAAAAATTGGAGGATGAACAGGCTGCAAGTAGGAAGTGATAAAGGAAGAACAAAAATAAAACTTGGATGAGGCTACAATCATGAATAATTGAAGCAACTCAGTGTAAAATAGAGGGTTTGCAACGCTAGTGGTTAAGTTCACAGCGCCAATTTGCAGCACAAATTGAACTAGTTTTTTATGAAAAGATTACAATATTTTCCACATATGAGGAGAAAAATATGAGTTGATATGTTAAAACCTCGGACCTAGATGAATCTCAATTGAGGAAGGTTTGATTTATTAGAAAACAAAGAGTTTGTAGTGCCAATTTGCAGTGCACAATTTGCAACACATAGTAATATAGTGGATAAGGTTATTGTAGCAAGAGGAAACTGTAAATTGCTCCTTTGGTATAACAAATTTGAACATGGCCAGGGTTTAGGATACCAATATTGACCCTTATTTATTTCATGATGATGAACATTATCATGACACCAAGACTCTTACATGGACTAAGGTTGGAATTTTTTACTCTTGAACATTTCATGTGCTAACTCGTACACACTACCTAGTCAAGCCAAGATATAATAGGTTGGTTGAACAAATTCAACCCCACCAGCAATAGGTTTGTGACAGTATTCAACAAGCTAAGCAACACAACTTCTCCAACAAGGAAAGCAACTCACCAATATTAGGATTCTGCAAACGCTTTCCTTTATCCCCTTGGAACTCAACGCAATGGAGACCATTGCTTCCTAAGTAGGGAGGATTGATCCAGGTGTATATCAGTGGCCACACACCTATTCCAACTGTCTCAAAACAATTTGTTAGAAATTTACTATTTTTAGTAATTTTTTGGGTCCCAAACTTCTAGGGTCATTTTGAGGGCCTAAACAATGTTTTTTCAAGATCGTACACCTCAATAAAGAAAAAAGGCTTTGATTGATCCCCCAAAATGAATCTCCTTATCGATACCTTTCCAATGAGCTATCATGCACCCCAAATGGATATCGTATGTCAAAGTTACGCCCCTGGGAAGTTGATACACCAAACTACCCAAAATGGGGTCCACAAAATTGTTGGATTTTCATCTTCTGGGGTTAGGGTTTTGGATTTTATTTATGTTAAAAATGCCTTTGGAGCCTCATTGTAACTATCATATTCTTTCAAATAATCATAGACATCACATCTCTTCTCAGAAATAAGTTGCCACCATTCTAGCAAGTCTTTCACTCTATATTTATGCAGTTTTGTACATTTTGCTCATTAATAGAAATTCTCTCTCTCTCTCTCTCTCTCTCTCT
>CBVK0100135272.1:0-14455 GCA_900067695.1 Picea abies | reverse complement strand
TTAGGAAGGTCGGTAGTGTGACAAATATTTTGAAAATGAGATCTAATATGGGTATAGACTCAACAATCTAAAAGAAATTGATTTTCATCTTCAACCTTCTTAGTATCACAAAGGTGACAGACTCTTTCATCCCATGGTGTTTTAGGAATTGACCAATGCCCAATTTCACTATGGAGCTCGTGAGACTTTGTTCTTATCTTAGCAATGCTTATTTTTTTCTTTACGCTTGGAAGAATAGATAAATAATTTTGATCTTCTAGATTATTGTTGATTACATCATTATAATATCTTAATTTTCTTTTTTCCTCTAACTCTTTATCACACCACATTTTCTCCTTAAATTTTCATTTCATGATTTTTTTAATAGTATCATTATTCTGCAAAAGGGTTTCTTTCATGATTCCCCAATAGTTTAGCCGTGACCGAGCATCTTTATACCATCCTCGCTTGAGTTGATGGTCATTACAACTCGATTTTGAAGCAATTTTAGGAAGTCTCTTGTCTTCCATGTTGTTTAACTTGTTCTTATACATTATGTTTCTATTCATAGTCGTGATCTCAATGGGGTAGAGGCTTGTTTCTAAGAGGAGGATGGGATAGGGCATATTTCATTTAATTTTGAGATTATAGATTATAAAATTATTTTGTATTTGCTCTATCTTTCTCCAGGATTCCTGAGAGATACTACAACCCCAGACTTCACATTCATAAAGAATACCAGGTGTAAGAAGAGTCTCAAAGAGGATTTTATTCATATCCCAACTCCAAAGATCAGTTGATTTACAATTGTTTTCAAGCCCATAATAAGTTTTACATCCCCCAATAATCATTTTCTCAATGCTATAATTCCAGTTGAGCTTGTGGTGAATATCAATTCCAAGATATTTGTATGAATTCACTTCCTCCAAGTTGTTGTTGTCATATACTGAGGTATCATAAGTGATCTTATTGGATTTAATAATCATGACCTGAGTCTTATCAATATTAACAGACATACCCATATTGGAGAAAAAATCCTTGAGGATTCTTAGTTTGTTTTCAAGATCACGGGGACTCCTTGACATAAGAACAATATCATCAACATAAAGAAGAAGATTGATGACTATACCAATGAGAGTCGGGCCAACACAACCTTCTTTTCCCAATCAATCTTCTAATTTGTCACTGTATATGCCGAAAAGGGTAGGGGACAAGGGACAACCTTGTTTGACTCCAATATTGCATTTAATCTCTTTTGACCATCCCTAAAGTTATTTAAACATAGAAATAACATTCTCATACATCATTATTGTAGCAACCCTCAACTCAAGTGGCACTTTTATCTCTTCCAACCTATTCCAAAGGTTTTTCCTAAGAACCATGTCAAAATATTTTCTTAAGCCAACAAAACAATAAAAAAGATTGGTTTTAGTATTGTGGAACTCCTTTGCAGTGATCCTAAAGGTAAGAAGATGTTTCACAGTTGAATGATATCTCCTAAACTTGGTCTGGCCTTTATCTCTTTTACTGTGACTTTCTATGAGAAGGAGAATCTTCTTTTCCAAAATAATTCCATACAACTTGGATAAAATCGCGCTAATCATAATGGTCCTATAATTAGAGAGAATGTATATATCCTCATTTTTAAAAATAGGAATAATGAGGCTTTTTGTCTAGGGTTTATGGAAGCCCTTCTTGATTGTTTGATGCAGGAGCATCATAAGCAAGCCATCAAAGTGAGCACAAGAGCGGAGGACAGCTGGAAATGCACCAGTGCACATTTTGAGAATGTTTTGAATTTGAATGATAGAACATTCAAATCAAGTGGCACTTTTATCTCTTCCAAACTATTCCAAAGGTTTTTCCTAAGAACCATGTCAAAATCTTTTCTTAAGCCAAAAAAATAATAAAAAGATTGGTTTTAGTATTGTGGAACTCCTTTGCAGTGATCCTAAAGGTAAGAAGATGGTACATAGTTGAATGATATCTCCTAAACTCGGTTTGGCCTTTATCTCTTTTACCATGACTTTCTATCCGAAGGAGAATCGTCTTTTCCAAAATAATTCCATACAGCTTGGATAAAATTGGGCTAATCATAATGGTCCTATAATTAGAGAGAATGTTTATATCCTCATTTTTAAAAATAGGAATAATGAGGCTTTGCATCCAGGGTTTATGGAAGCCTTGCTTGACTGTTTAATGCAAGAGCATCATAAGCAAGCCAGCAAAGCGAGCACAAGAGTGGAGGACAGGTGGAAATCAACCAATGCACATTTTAAGAATGTTTTGAATTTGAATGATAGAACATTCAACTCAAGTGGCACTTTTATCTCTTCCAACCTATTCCAAAGGTTTTTCCTAAGAACCATGTCAAAATCTTTTCTTAGGCCAAAACAACAATAAAAAAGATTGGTTTTAGTATTGTGGAACTCCTTTGTAGTGATCCTAACGGTAAGAAGATGGTCCACAGTTGAATGATATCTCCTAAACTCGATCTGGCCTTTATCTCTTTTACCATGACTTTCTATCTAAAGGAGAATCTTCTTTTCCAAAATAATTCCATACAACTTGGATACAATCGGGCTAATCATAATGGTCCTATAATTAGAGAGAATGTTTATATCCTCATTTTTAAAAATAGGAATAATGAGGCTTTGCGTCCAGGGTTTATGGAAGCCCTGCTTGACTGTTTGATGTAGGAGAATCATAAGCAATCCAACAAAGCACGCACAAGAGCAGAGGATAGCTGGAAATGCACCAGTGCACAATTTGAGAATGTTTTGAATTTGAATGATAGAACATTTAATGTTATAGCTAGAAGGATGTGTTTGCATTTATGGTTGAAAGATTGTAAACAGATCTGGATTACTGCTCTCATCTGTCAGATGTAGAGGAATTTAATTGTAATTAATGTAAAGTAGATACATTTTAATTCTGATTAGATAGCTTGTATGGTAGGAGGGAAAACTCTAAGAAATCTCCCTCGCATGTATTAAAAAAAGTAGATATTGTAATTGTAATTTGTAGAGAAAGAGAGCATAGGAGAACAAAGATTGTATAAGCAAATAGTTGTTTCCATAGAATCCATGTACGGAAACATTTGGATTAATATAAAAGAGCTTTGATCCAGTTTCATGGTGTTGTGATGAATATTGTTTGCATCTATTGAATGGTATGTTTACAATTTGTTTCTATTATCTATTATGCACTTGTTTCAATGTTGTGTGTATGTATGCTCTTCATTTCATGTTGAATATATCAAGTCTGTGAGAGGGGAAGTATAAGTTTCAATTGTTTCTCTTCCTAAGAATTCCTGCAAGGAGTGCAGTGAAGGTTCACAAGGGTTTTGTTGACAAGATTCTAAGTTTTACCCTAGAAAATATTAGGAGAGATATCATTGTTCTTATACCCACAAAAGTGTAGGTGTTGCACAAATCCGATTCAGAAGTTCGTAGGCCGGTTGAAGTCTTGTATTTACCAACCAAGGAAGATGGTTGAAGAACTGTTGTTGCAGGGAGGTGCACAGTGTTGAAGGTTTCAGATAACCAAAGGTTATTGTGAATTCCGCAAGGAGTGCACACAAAGAGGCTTCAGAAATCCTTGAGTTGTAACACAGAGGAAGCTCAGGAAGGATAGATAATTGAGAGAAATTAAAGGAAGGACGAGGCTTGAAACCACCTCATATAAGTTAAGTTCAGAAGAAGAAGACGTTAAGTATTTGGGGAGGAGTATTTAAGAAGTTTGAACGGGCGGTTGAAATTCTCAGAGGGAGATACACCGAAGTTCAATGGACCATTGGATCTAGTAGATCAGCGGAAGGGTTAAAGTTGAGTGTCTTTCAAAACTCATAAGATTAGGAGGATTAGTGGTCCTTGGATCTAGATCAACGAGAGTCATTGATATTGTGCTCGAATTTCATTGTTTCAAATTTTGGGGCATGGAGGAAGTGGTGACTCGAAGTCGAGAGTTATGAACTCCGAAGTCGAGAGTTATGAACTCTTGATCTACAAAATCTTGATAGAATCAGGACCATGAGATTTGCAGAAGCTCAGAACCATTGATTTTGGCAAGGAGCTATCGTGGTCTCGGTTATCGGGCGAGGGGATTTGTTGTATTGTAATCCATCGATACACAAAATCCCAAGGTGTCGAAATATTTGGGCCTTGACTATGGGTGAAAATCATAGCAGGAAAAGTTAAAGGAGGAGTCAAAGATCCATTAGCCTTTTCGAGGTTTTGGGGATTGAACAAATTAGAGGGAGATCCACTTCAAGAATCGCAAAGTTGGGAAACCCGAAATACCTTTTTAGTTAAAAGGATTATCGTCAGATCAGTTGGTCACATGGTAAGAGTTGACACTTAGCACTTGTCTGCACAGGCGTAACTCCTAATAAAGACCTATGGTTACAATTGTGGAGATTCCAACTGGAAATCAAAGAGTCATTTCGACTCTAAAGGGGAGTTTGGGAATGATCCTTAGACCGGGAGGTCGTGCAGAACCTGATGAGGTAGGGGTGATGCCTCAGGTGGTATCAGATCCTAGAATCATTGTTTTCTATAAACAAGGGAGACAGAAGGCATGTTGTGATTTAAATTCAGCATGGAACAGATTTAGACAATGCTGCCCAGAATACGTTAAGAGAGACCAATGCCTGATCCAACTATGGAAATGGAAATGAGAGAAATCCATGCTCGATTAGATGCCATGAATACAACATAGAGACAAGCTATTGATACTGGAGATGTTAGTGAAGCATAAAGTGAAAATGAGGTTGGAGATGGAGAAGAAGTTGTAGGCGAATATGTTGCAGAAGAACGTCTATTCTGAGTGGTTGCAAAAATAGGGGAAAGATAAAAAAATGGACATCCCGATGTATGAAGGAAAATTAGACGTTGAAGATCTGCTAGATTGGTTTAGAGCCCTGGACAAGTACTTCGACTATGAGGATGTCGAGGAAGATAAGAAATTCAAACATGCCATCACTAGACTTAAAGTGCATGTAGCACTGTGGTTGGACGAATTGCAGGTTGACAGGCGCTACAAAGGCAAACAAAAAATCAAAAGCTGGGATAGGATGGTCGCCAAGATGAAAGAAAAATTCATACCCAGGGACTATCAAATTAATTTGTTTCCAAGGATGCAGAATTTGAGATAGAAAGAGATGACAATGAAGGAATACACTGAAGAGTTTTACAGGATAAACATCAGAGCAGGTCATTGTGAGAGTGATGATGAGAAGGTCGCCAGATATATTAATGGTCTAAGATATGACATTCAGGATGAGATGATCATGGTAACAATTAGGAATGTAGAATATGCTTATCACATTGCTCTGAGGACTGAAGAAAAATTGGCCCGAAATAAAGGTCAAAGGGGAAAAGGTAGAAGACATAGCAGAGGCAAAGTAGTTTCCCAAGACAGAGTACAAAAGCCCAAGGATGAAGAACAAAAACCTCATGCTCACCCAGAAAGAGGAGGAAGTTCACAGGGAAGAAAATATGACGACATAAATAATTTTCGAGAGACAGAGGAAGAGGAAGAGGCAGAGGAGGTGAGATAAAGTGATTTGTCTGTGGAAAGACCAGGCATAAATATTTTGAATGTCCCGATAGAAAGAGAGATGGAGGAGGTGAAGCTCACATTTCAAAAGAGAAAAGGGGAAATGTTGAGAAAGAAGATGCAAAAGGTGGAAGATCCTTAATGAAGAATAAATTTTCTTGACACCAGAGAAAATGGCGGAGAATCCAGTCCAAAGAAACAGTTTGTTTAGAACTGCTTGCAAGACTAAGGATAGGGTGTGCAAGGTAATAGTGAACAGTGGAAGCACAGATAACCTAGTATCCATAGAAATGGTGGAGAAGCTAGAATTGGAGATAGTTTCACATCTAAGCCCACATAAAGTCTCGTGGTTGCAAAAGGGGCATCAGGTAATAGTCCCTAAATAATGTTTAGTTGAATTCAAAATAGGGGATTAGAGGGATGAAATCTTATGTGATGTTATTCCCATGGATGTTTGTCATCTTTTGTTGGGTAGACCATGGCAATATGATAGAAATTTTGTTCACGATGGGAGAAATAACACATACACCTTAGAGAAGAATGGTAGAACGCATATGTCACTGCCAATTGAAGACAAGAAGGTGAAGGAAGAAATGAGAAATATTATACTTCTCATGAGTGGGAAGGAGCTTCTTGATGAAGTCAAGAAAGATGAATATATGTAGTTTGTTGTGGTAAGAAAATATAGAGTCATTTTGACGGGTACTTTGATAGATGATCTACCAGAGGGATTTCAAGAACTGTTGGAGAATTTCGCTGATATAGTGGTGGATGATTTGCCTTGTTCATTGCCACCCATCGGGATTATAATCCATCACATTGACCTTATACCAGGAGTGAGTTTACCAAACAAAGCAACGTACAAATTGACTCTGTAGGAGAATGAAGAGATCAAGAAGCAAATCCAGGATTTGATGGACAAAGGATTGGTTCGAGAAATATTGAGTCCATGCGTTGTACCAACAATGTTAAGTCCAAAGAAGGATGGTGGATGGAGGATGTGTACAGAATCAAGGGTGATAAACAAAATCACCATCAAGTATATATTTTCTTTATCGAGAATGGATGACTTGATGGACTGCTTAAGTGGAGCAAAGTTTTTTTCAAAGATTGATTTGAAAAAAGGATATCATCATATTCGAATGAGAGAAGGTGATGAATGGAAGACAACATTCAAGACGAATGAAGGGCTATATGAATGGCTTGTCATGCCATTTGGTTTGATGAATGCGCCGAGTACCTTTATGAGGTTGATGAATGAAGTCTTGAAGGATTTCATTGGTAAGATTGTAATTGTATATCTTGATGATACATTGATCTTCAGTAAGACTGAGGAAGAACACTTGAGACACTTAACTCTAGTGATGAGGAGGTTGCAGCAAGAGAAGTTGCTGATAAATTTGAAGAAGTCATATTTCATGAAGAAAGAACTCATTTACTTGGGGTTCATAATATCTTTGGATGAGTTGAAGATGGATCTTGAGAAAGTAAAAGCAATCAAAGAATGGTCATCGCCAAAGAATATCTTTGAAGTCAGAAGCTTCCATGGATTATCCAGTTTTTACAAGAAGTTCATCATAAATTTTAGTGGAATTTTTGCACCAATGATGGACACCGTCAAGAAAAGACATAAATCTTTTCACCGGATAGAGGAAGAAGAGAAAAGTTTCAAGTTGTTGAAAGAGAAGATTATTGAACAACCAGTTCTGGTTCTACCGGATTTCAGTAAAACATTTCAAGTGAGATGTGACGCAAGTGGACTTGCAATTAGAGCATTCTTAAGTCAATACAACAAGTCGATTACATACTTTAGTGAGAAGTTGAACAATGCAAAGAAGAATTATTCTATGTATGATAAAGAGTTTATGTAATCATATAGGCATTGAAGAAATGGAGACATTACTTGGTTTTGAAAGAGTTTATTTTGTATAGCGATAATCACGCTTTACAATTCATAACTCGAGAGGAGAAATTAAACCAGAAACATGCGAAATGGGTTGAATTTATGCAGAACTTTAATTTTGTTATAAATCCCATTTATGGAACTGCTAACAAGTTTGTTGATGCATTGAGCAGGAAATGTTTGATTCTCCAGGAGTTTCGTGGGAAGACCTTAGTCTTTGATAGCCTTAAGAATATGTACAGAGATGATCCAGATTTTAAAGATGCTTATGAAGCATGCGAGAATCATGTTCTAAGAGACAGAAGTCAATGGATTGAAAATGTGGTTCAGGATGGACTATTATTCAAAGGAAATTAGTTGTGTATTCTGAAGAGTTGTATGAGAGAGAATCTTCTGAAGGAAAATCATAGTGGAGGATTGGCTGTACATTTCGGCCATGACAAAACATTCGCGCAACTAAACAATTTATATTATTGGCCAGGGATGAGGACCGATGTCAAGACGTTTTTCAACAAATGTAGGATTTATCGGCTCGCAAAGGGAAGAAGACAAAATACATGATTATATCAGAAGACAAAATACATGATTATATCAACCATTTCCAGTACCATAAAGGTCGTGGGATGTGGTAAGCATGGATTTTGTGTTAGGATTGCCAAGGACACAGAGGGGTTGTGACTCCATATTTGTGGTAGACGATCAATTTTCAAAAATGGCACATTTCATTCCATGTCATAAAAGAAGCGATGCCATGCACATTGAGAACCTATTTTTCAAAGAAGTTGTTCAACTTCATGGCTTACCTAAGAGTAGTGTTTCAGACCGGGATACCAAATTTGTTGGTCATTTATGGAGGATACTATGGAAGAAGTTGGGGAAAGATTTATATTTTAGCTCAACATATCACCCTTAGATGGACAGACAACTAAGTTAGTAAACTGAAGCTTAGGGGAATTATTGAGGAGTTTAGTAGGTGAACATCACAGTCAGTGGGATTAGATTCTGTCACAAGTGAAATTTTCATATAATGACTCACCTAATAGAAGCACAGGACAAAGCCCATTTTAGATAATGTATGGAATGCAGTCGAGAGGAGTATATGAGTTGAGATACTTAGAGCAGAGTGAATTCATAAGTGTTGGAGCAGAAGATTTTGCAGCAGAGATGCAAGAGCTCCATAGTAAAATCAGAGAGTGATTAAAGAATTCCAATCAGGAATATAAGCGCAGAGCAGATCAACACATAAGAGAACTTCAGTTTGAAGTGGGAGATTTAGTCTTAGCTCACCTAAGGAAGGAAATATTCCCAAGCGGAATGTATAATAAGATGAAAATGAAAAAGATAGGGTCGTGTAGAATCTTGAGGAAATTTGAGGCCAATTCTTATGAGATAGAATTGTCAGATGGAGTTGAAATATCACCCATATTCAACATAGCAGATTTGTACCCTTACAAAGCCGATGGAATAGAGGGATTGGAGGATCAAAAGGAAGTTCAGTGGGTTAAACAACTTCCTATAGCTGAAAATCCACAGATGGAAAGGATACTTGATCAGAGGGTTAGCCAGAAAATAAAAAAGAAGAAATATTTTGAGTATTTGATAAAGTGGAAAGGACACCCAATTGAATATGCTAGTTAAGAAATCGAAGCAATGATCCATAAACATGGACAGACTGTGCAGGAGCTCATGAACAGGAGTTCATGAATTTTTCAGCCAAGTGAGTATGATGCAAGAGCATTGTAAGCAAGCCAACAAAGAGAGCGCAAGAGAGGAGGACATCTGGAAATGCACCAACGCACATTTTGAGAATGTTTTTAATTTCAATGATAGAACATTTAATGTTATATCTAGAAGGATGTGTTTTCATTTATGTTTGAAATATTGTAAACAGATCTGGAGCACTACTCTCATTTGTTATTTGTAGAGGCATTTAATTTTAATGAATGTAAAGTAGATAGCTTTTAATTCTAATCAGATAGATTGTAGGGTAGGAGGGAAAACTCTAATAAAGATCCCTCGCATGTATTAAAAAAAGGTAGAGATTGTAATTGTCAGTTGTAGAGAAAGAGAGCAAGAGAGTATAGGAGAACAAAGATTGCATAAGATTATATAAGCATATAGTTGTTGTTATAGAATCCATGTACAGAAACATTTGGATTAATATAAAAGAGATTTGATCCAATTTCATGGTGTTGTGATGAATACTGTTTGCATCTATTGAATGGTATGTTTACATTTTGTTTCTATTCTCTGTTATGCACTTGTTTCAATGTTGTGTGTATGTATTCTCTTGATTTCATGTTGAATATATGAATTATGTGAGAGGTGAAGTATAATTTTCAATTGTTTCTCTTCCTGAGAATTCCTGCAAGGAGTGCAGTGGAGGTCCGCAAGGGTTGCTTTGACAAGATTTTGATTTTTACCCTAGAAAAGATCAGGAGAGATATCGTTGTTCTTATACCCACAGAAGTGAAGGTATAGCACAAAGCTGAGTCAGAAGTGCGTAGGCCGGTTGAAATCTTGAATTTACCAGCCAAGGAAGGTTGTTGAAGAAATATTGTTGCAAGGAAGTGCACACAGTTGAAGGTTTCAGATAACCAGAGGTTATTGTGAATGTCACAAGGAATGCACACAAAGAGGCTTCAGAAATCCTTGAGTTGTAGCACAGAGGAAGCTCAGTAAGGATAGATAATTGAGAGAATTTAAAGGAAGGACGAGCTTTGAAAACACCTTGCAGAAGTTAAGTTCAGAAGGAGAAGACGTTAAGTATTTGGGGAGGAGTCTTTAAGAAGTCTAAACAGACGATTGAAATTCTTAGAAGGAGAATCACCGAAGTTATGTGGACCATTTGATCTAGTACATCAGTGGAAGGGTTAATGCTGAGTGTCTTTCAACACTCATAAGCTCAGGAGGAGGAGTGACTATTTTATCCGAATCAACGAGAGTTGTTGATCTCGTGCTTGAATTTCATCATTTTAGAGTTTGGGGCGTGGAGGAAGTGGTGACTTGGAGTCAAGAGTTGCAAACTCCTTATCCACAAAGTCCCGATAGAATCAGGACCATCAGATTTGTGGAAGCTCAGAACCATTGATTGTGGCAAGGAGTTATCGTGGTCTTGGCTATCGGGCGGGGCAAGTTGTTGTATTGTAAACCGCCGATATGCAAAATCCTGAAGTGCCAAAATATTTAGGCCCGGACTCTGGGAAAAAGTCACAGCGGGAAAAGTTAAAGGAGGAGTCAAAGATCCGTTAGCCTTTTCATGGTTTCGGGGATTGAATGAGTCAGAGGGAGATCCACATCAGAAATCGCAAAGTTGCAAAACCTGAAATACCTTTTTGGGGCAAAGGATTATGGTCACATCAGTTGGTCACATGGTAAGAGTTGACGCTTAGCTCTTGTTTGCACATGCGTGACTCCTAAGAAGGGCCTTTGGTTACAAGTGTGGATATTCCAACTAGGAATCAAAGAGTCATTTTGACTATAAAGGGGATATTGGGAATGATCCTTAGACTAGGAGGTCATGCAAAACTTGCTGAGGTAGGGGTGTTGCACCACTATTAAATTGAAGAGCTTGTGTATGTGAGGGATAAGGATAGGCCATCCAATTTTAAAAATTTCAGGTTGGTAGCCTTCATTGTCCTTAACTTTCCCATTTGTAAGTCGCTTAACCCCAAACTCTATGTCATCTAAAGAAAACATTTATTCCTTTGTAGGGACAATAGGAATGGTGTTCGTGGAATTAGGGAACTCGTAAATATTTTTAATGTAGGAATTCCATTCCCTTAAGGGAATCCCATTATTTTCTTTAATATTGCGGTTTATAATTTGGCTCTAGAATTTCTTAGGATCCTGCTTATATAGTTATGAAAATTGTACTTGCCTTTTATTGATATAGTACCTTTTTCCCCTTTTAATTAGGGATTTCTACGTATTGATCTTATCGATTTTTAAGGACTCATTAGAAGCATCCCTAATGGATTTCCTAGAAATTTTACATTCTTTATCATACCAAGGGTTGGTCATTCTATTATTCTTTTTATAGGATACCTTGAAAGAGAACTTGTTAATAGAAGTGGAAAGGGTAGTTGTAAAATTATGATAGAGTTCTTCAATATTGTCCTTATAAGTTAGGAGATTTAATTTACTATTTAAATCCTTTAAGAAAAGGTCAACTTTACTTTTGTCAAAGCGCAAATTCCTTTGATTATCAGAATTATGTTCAATGACGCTCCTGTGCATGGAAAATTTTAGAGTTAGGGTTAAAGGTTTATGATGAGAGTCAGGCTCATGGTCATTTAAAAGGTCAAAAGTTGTTATTTGGTTGGAAACGGGGATATCATATATCACATAATATACAACACTACTACCTAGTACATGAATACAAGTTATCTGATTAGAGTTTGGCCACTTAATTACTCTAATGAAAATTATTAGGTCTTGAGAGCTGCAGAGCTTAACCAACTCACTACCAAACAAATTCTCAATTAGGCCTTCAGATATTTTTTTGTAGTTATTATATAAAACAATATTGTCATCTAGTCGTAAAGGATTATGGTTGGAATCTGTCATGAGGAAATTCACTCTTGGCATGGGGTAAACCGCCATAGACGGAATGACTGCAGAAATCAACTCTAATATCAAGCATGCTATATAAACAAATATGCTAACAAGACAATATCAATAGCCTACCTTGTCCAGAGATTCGATGAAGTCCACCGTTGAGCACTCAACTCAAAGCAATATACCTGCAACGTGTCCTCACCAACCAAGATACACAAGCATATGGTGACAAAATATAAAGTTAGCACATGCAATAGAATAATCCATCAATATTAATAACAAATATGCCCATGGAATAACAATTCAAATATTTGCAAGACATTAATTCAATGAGAAAATAGTATTTCTATTAAAATCTAATCAATAGAAGTGTACGAATGAATTTTTTTGTGTTGGCACGTTCGGAACTGAGAAACTAAGTCCCTTCTTGTTGGGACTTCACCACTTCAATCTTGCACCAAAGGCAAGCTCATATAAGAGATACAATGATATTCTCCATCAAGTAGGAAAGAGCTTGGGGGTTAAACAATGTGTTCAGACTTAAAAGGACCAAGGGATGAAGACTCAATATGAAGGGAGAAATTTCTCTAGAGTAACTTTGCTCTCAAAGTTGAATTCTTCTCCTCTTTTTCACATCTTGGATATGGTCCATTTATAGCCTTCAAATCAAACTGAATGGATGATTCAAAACATTTCCAGTATATGGAAGGTCAAGGATCATGGATCTCGTGACGTGACATGTAAACCCAACACCTTTTTTTAATAATTGGCACCAAAATTAATGTACACGGTTTGTAATGGTGCAACCTGTGTATACGCATGTTGTATAATAGTTAGGGCATGTATATGGGGAAAAATATTATTTTTAGCTCTCGAAACTGCAAAAAGGGACTTCAAGTCTGCATAGGGAAATGGAAAAGGCCTTCTGAGCAAATTTGCATAGGGCGAGGCAAATATTGCTATAATAGAATCAATACTTAAAAGAGTAGTTTGTTTAGTTGCATTCCTAGCATTAAAGTATCCTAGGAGGAGGATATTACCTTCATTTTTCAAACTATAAATATCTTGTTCTAAATTATTATAGGGACAATTGTTATCTAGATAGCTCTTCTTATAAGAAGTAGAATTAATAGGTGCAAAATAGTAAATTGCTATATACATATTCTTAGCATTGGTGTCTGAAATTTCTATCCAAATGTATTGATTGAGAGGGTCGATCTTATGAAGTGGAATGTGAGGAGAAATTATCTTTCTAATATAACAAACTATGTCTCCTATTCCTTTACGGTGGAATTTTTTGTTCCATTTCAACCACAAGACAAATCCTTGTATGTTATGGACCTTAGACTCCTCATGCTCCCGAGTTTCAACTAGACAAATAATATCAATATGACTCGGGATCCAACTTATCATAAGACCTTTGCGCCTTGAAAAACTATTTGTTTATCACATGATTAATTATATGAATTACTGTATAGTGAACAATAATAATTATAGATTTTATCTTCATATTTTTCATCATTTAAATTATATGATTGATTTTATCATTAAAATTGTTATAATTATAAGTGATATAAATATAATAATAATAATAATATATTGTATAAAAAAATTTAGAATTAAAATTATATTAGTATAATACTTTTAGTATTTTGGATAAACGTTCCACCTTATTATCATTTAAATTATATGATTGATTTTATCATTAAACTCTTATAATTATAACTAATATAGATATAATAATAATAATATATTGTATAAGATTTTTTAGAATTAAAATTATATAAGTATAATATTTCTAGTATTTTGAATAAAGGTTCCACCTTATCATTCTAAGATTATAAACATAAAATAATTATATTTTATTGATTTATAATTATAATAAGTATTATTATACTCAATCATAAATTTAGGTTTAACTATTTATTAAATATATAGCTCATTGTTTATAATACTATATAGTTTATATATTTGGTTAAGTCTACTATATTCACGACTTATTGAACCATATTTAATCATAATTCAATTAGTTAACTATAATAATTATAAAGAAGGTTTTATAATATGGTTGATAATGGTTATTTATGATTCGCAACAATTATGATTAACAATTATGGTTAACTTTAATTTATTTATTTGATTATAGTGTACTATCATTTCTTAATATTAATCATAGTTAAAAATAATTTTTTGGATCATTATTAATCATAAGTGTTATTAATGGACTATAATTTAGTATGGATGAGGATGCTTGGTTATAATTGATTAAAGTTGGTTATATTTATCTATTATTGATAATATTCTAATAATATTCTAAAGAATTATTTGTCTCATAATTAAATATGATTACTTTGCATTATGATGTTTGAAAAGAAATATTAAATAACGCTAATATTCTAATAATATTCTAAAGAATTATTTGTCTCATAATTAAATATGATTACTTTGCATTAT
>CBVK0100135271.1:0-14456 GCA_900067695.1 Picea abies | reverse complement strand
ATATATATATATATATATATATATATATATATATATATATATATATTTGTTTGCACTCTTTTAGTTTTCTTAAAAGCTTCAACATAGTCAACAAACGTGTCACCCACAGAGGCCTTGACATCATGTCCCTCTTTAATAGTGTGCATATCTTAGATGTTAGATTTGAGAATCTCCTGGGATATGATAATTTTAATACATGGTATTATTGACTATTCATTGTACATATTCGCAAAATTGGCATTAATAAGCTAAAATATCGAGAACAACTATCATTAAAACGAATTAACACAAAATCTACAGAATATCATCCAGCATTGCTTTTAAATACTTATTGCCATTTCTCTCTATCATCAAAGTGTTGCGCTTTACGGTGCCTTCTTTCTAATGTTCCTGGTCATGGAAATGTAAGAAAACTTAGAGATGTGATTGAGGCCCAGATGAAAGAAGAGAGATTCGTTTTATGTGACGTGAGCTTTGAGTAAAAAAAAACTATGTTATATAAGAGAAACTCAGAGAGGAGGAAAAAAAAGAACAAGTATGTCCTGGTTGGTGTTATCCCTGTGTTCGATGCTTTGGTTGGTTGAAAATCCTACCTGGAGATTTGTTTGTTGCACTTCTTTGTTTTCTTGCTGGTAGTTGTAATGGATTTTCAACTCACGTGCAAAATATTTCTTCGTTGAAGTATATAGCTTCTTCCAACAACATAGATTTGGCAACTACATCAAATTTTGCAGATCCCACAAGAATTTGTATTCCTTGGGGGTAGCACATTTACAGTGGCTTGCAAAATGGTCCGTCATGTTTGTAATGACGCGAAATATTACTCCATTTGCGAATGTAAGCAGAGACGGGTAACAAAAACTGTATGGGTGGATAAAATGACATATTATCACTACAAAAGTTTCTATTTCAAATTTTATGAGCTACATGTGGGTTTGGTAATCGAATTGATAGAAAGCCATGATCTTTGTCAAAGTTTTCTTGGTTTCCTCTGGATGTAGTTGCATAATCCACATATTTGGTGTCACCTCCGAACATTCCAGACCTTTATGTGGGACACCAAAGCTGCCACCGCTACGAGGAACGATATATTCTGATGTGATCTGCAACATTTGATAGACTTGCTAGAGCTATGATGATGTGTTCTGCAACATTTGATGCACTTGCCAGACTTGTGCTTCCTGAAGAAGTTATGTAACTCAACAGATTTTCATTTTCCAGTTGGGTTGGACGTTTCTTCCAATTTACTGTAATAAAGAAAAGAAGTTCAACATACAAATATTCAGGAAAGCTTTTCAACCAAACAGATGATCGAATGCAGGGAGAATAAAAGTCACAATATACTTCAATTGTTTTCCCCTGCCATAGCTATTGTGACATAAAATGACCCCCTCCACTTTGAAATTGGCCTGAATCACATTTCTAAGTTGTCTCGGATGTCAAGGGTCAGGAACATTGGAAGGAAAGCACCTTAAACCCCAAGTTTTCGACGGCATAGGGAAATTAATACTTGACAAAGAATGGAAAGTTGAATAACCAGGGATTGCAAGCAGACCATATCTGGAAGAGACAAGCTATTCAAAAAACTGGGATAGATGTAGTTGGAAACACCGATTAAGTACAAAACCCGAAATTGATATTCAACTCGTTTTTTACGAATAAAGGGTTTGAACGTAAAGAAAACTTTGAAGAAGCTTCATCAATGTACACATTTTTTATTGGTTGGTGACAGGCCAAATCACAATTGTTGTGGAAAATAGCCTCAACTTTATTTTGTAACCCATCTTATTTGAATATAAAATAATTCCGGTTTATTCTTGAATAGTATTTTCCAATCTCTAGTGTTTGTTTTAATTATATTTTGTACCTTCTTCCCCTGTGTTGTTAAACATGGACGACAAGCTTTTATTTCTGTTGCCTAGTATTTCAATTTAAATAAACCCTTCTATGTTCGTTGCTTACATTTTACATTTAAGAATAATTTTTCATAAGCCATACTTATGTGGCGCTGGCCCTATGTTTAAAGAAAGAAATTGGAGGAGCTGTCCTGCTTCCATTATTCGGGTCCCGTAAATAGAATGAATTAATGAGTTACAACAAGGCAACTCAAGTGTTGACGCAATGTTCCTGTTCAATATGTTGGATATATTGCAACTTCTTTATTTGATAATATCCATGCGTATATACTAATATCAGTACTATTGGAATAAATACAAAAACTTCCTCTTCGACAAAGCTTAGGAAATTATGTTTGTGTTTGCGGTATTAAACAACTATGTTCCTTGTTCTGTCATATACATCTTGTATCCAAATAGCTTCCGTGCTCTGCAATTTATTCTTTAACTACTGATAACCCACCAGATGTTCGAAAAGCTTCGCATTAATAAAGGAACAACTGAACCTGTCTTAATTACTTAAGTCACACCAAATTTTGATTACATTTAATTTAATTTAGATATTGATGTTTATGGAGAGTCAATGTTTGCTCATGTCATTGCAAGAAATACAAGATGAATAGATGCTAAGGATTTTATCTCGTTGAAACCAAAATGCAAATTCATGTTTCTTATTGCGCTATGTACATTTTGCAGTCAAATTTTTCGTGGTTTCAATGAAATTTGCGAACCGAAGAGAATCCTAAAAATTGGGAGATAATTTGCATTTGAAACAAAAACAATCCATTAATATATATTAGTATGAATACTATTTAGATAAATATGAAAACTTTTCCATTAATACATATTAGTATGAATACTATTGAAATAGATATCAAACCTTTCTCTTGACCAATACTTAGCCAATTATCTAGCCACCAGGCCCCGGGTTCGCAGTACCCAGCATCTATGTCCCTTGTTCCTTCATATACATCTTGCATCCAAAGAACTTTAGTGTTCTGTAGTTTATGCTTTTACTAGTGAGAACCCAACAGGGGTTCGAAAACATTGCCATTAATAAACGAAAAAAAAGGTTTTTCGACTGTTAGATACCTATCCCTTTTCCCCTTCTCCTTTTCTCATCCATTATGGCTTTCTAGTTTTATACTTAGTCATCTTTCTATGATGGGCGGTTGTAGGGTTCGCGTGCTGGAATATCTTCATTTCCATCTGTATCTTCACATGATGAATCTGACCGACCGTTGTTCCTTTGCATACCTAGGCAATTTTATGGCCCTGGTTATCGGGTTGGTGCATACGCACTGGCCTTTTCTTCTTCCTGCTCGTTATTGGTTTCTGGATATATACTTAGTTGCCTTTCTATGGTATTCAGTTCTAGAGTTGGTAGGCTGACATGTCTTCATCTCCATCTATATCCTCACATGACGGATCTAACCGACCATTGTTCTTTTCCATACTTAGCCAATTTTATGGTTGCTGCTGCAGGGTCGGCGCTTACGAACCCAATTGTTTACCATTTTGTTATATACATCTTGCACTCAAAACATCCGTGATATACAATTACACCACGGGTTCCTCGTATACATTAACCTCCCTCAAAGTATCTGTTGCTGCTTTCCATCCCCTCTTTATATAGTGTGAAAGAGAAATGAGTGAGGAGATTGGGATGATCCCACCAAATCATAGAAGTGAGTAAGATCCAAACCGTTCGGAGGCCACCTCACCTTCTAGAAGATCCCCTTCTAGAACATTCATGAAATTTGACTTTTCCCAATCTTAAAGCATCGTCACACCCTACACACTTAGTAGCCTGTAGCAACGTCGCAATCTAGGTATGGTGCAGAATGCGATGATTAGACATCGTTGCACCCCATAAATAGAGTAGGGTGTAATGACCTTCCTTTATAGGGTTCTCTGGTAGAGGAAGTCAAATCACTTTTTCTCTTGGAGAACGTCTCTTTTAATATATTTAGGGAACATGAACACACTTTGTCAGGTGATCACCGAGGTGACCAAAATAATGTGTAACAATTGTCCTCACAGAAGTGAAAAAGTGAGGACTGTTCACAATGTACAACAATCTGAAATAGTGGAGGACATGGGAATAAATGTACCAAGGATCTATGCAGCCTTAGACAACAATCAAGCAGAGTATAAACCACATGTGATTGAAGTGGAAGGTATGATCAACAACCAAACCATTGTTATTTTAATTGATTCAAGAGCTAGTCATAGTTATATAGATCTTAAGATGGTTAAAAGTTTAAATTTGCCAAGAAGCAAGCATGGAAAATATTGGTTGGTGCAATTGGCTACCAGAGCCAAAATAAAAGTTAATGATATGGTTAAGTCATGTCCTATGGACATGAATGGACTGAACACCAGGGAAGATTTGAACATCTTTCCTTTAGGTTCCTATATTTTTATAATTGGGATGGATTGGTTGGATCAACATCATGCCATCCTAGATTGTCATAACAAGGCATTTACTTGCTTGGATGAGGAAGGGAACCTAAGGACAATGAAGGGAATTCCCAAGGCAGTAACCATCAGAGAAATTTTAGCATTGCAACTGAATAAATGTTACAACAAAGGGTGTCAATTATTTGAATCTCATATGGAAGAAACACCTAAATATAGAGTGTAAAATATTGAAGATTATGCAGTCCTAAAAGAGTTTGAAGATGCGTTTAAAGAAATACCAGGGTTACCCCCTAAAAGAGACATTGATTTCTCCATAAATATGATGCTTGGAGTATCTCTAGTATCCAAGACTCCTTACAGGATGAGTACATTAGAATTGAAGGAATTGCAAATGCAACTTGAAGAGATTCTAAAGAAGGGGTATATACGCCCAAGTGTGTCGCCTTGGGGTTCCCTAGTTTTATTTGTGAAGAAAAAGGATGGAACATTGAGACTTTGCATTGACTTTAGAAAATTGAACAAAGTAATTGTGAAGAATAAGTATCCTTTGCCAAAGATCTATGACCTCTTTGATCAACTGAAAGATGAAAAAATATTCTCCAAGATTGATCTTAGGTCCAGTTATCATCAAGTAAGAATTAAAGAAGAAGACATTAGCAAGACTGCTTTCAAAACAAGGTATGGTCATTATGAGTTCACAGTGGTTCCATTTGGGTTATCAAATGCACCAACTGTCTTCATGTGTTTAATGAATGGTATTTTCTAGGAATACTTAGATAAATTTGCCATTGTATTTTTAGATGACATTCTTATTTATTATAAGTCAAAGGAAGAGCATGAACAACACTTGAGGATGGTATTACAAGTATTAAGGGAGCATCCATTGTATGCCAAATTGAGGAAGTGCTCATTTTATCAGAAGCAAATTCATTATTTGGGACATATCATTTCAGAGGAGGGATAATAGTGGATCTTGAAAAGATAGAAGCCATTAGAGGATGGCCAATGCCAAAGAATGTGACAGAGGTCAGATCATTCATGGGCCTTGTAGGCTACTAGAAGAGATTTATTGAAGGATTCTCAAAGATTGCACACCCAATCACTTCCTTGCAAAAAAGGGTGTGAAATTTCAATGGACATTGGATTGTGAAAAGAGTTTTCAACACTTGAAGCAATTATTAACTAGTGCTCCAATTTTAAGGATTGCAGATCCAAATGAAGACTTCATTGTATGCATAGATGCATGTAAAGAAGGACTTGGTGGAGTCCTTGTTATAACCCTAAATTGCACCATACATGCTTACCTGGCATCAGGCCAATTCATATCCCTTCATTGCCAAAACATCTGCTGAACAACCTCTTTGAAAATCCTCTTGTGTCAAGGCCCACACGCCCTAACCCATTACTGCATGCGTGTGCACACTGGCAGGCCCACTACAGCCTGCGTGTACCTAACAAAGCACACAAAAAAGGAAAGTTTCCGATGGAATAAAAATCTATGGGTTAGTTAACTGAAACTCCCGGCCATGCATGGCCGAGAGTTCGTCCAAAACCCTAGCTCCTTCTAGCCTATAAAAGAAGGGGTAGGGGTACCATTTGAGAGAGGAAGAATATAGCGAAGAAACTCTACCCATTTGCTGAATCCATTGTCCCAACCCTTTATCCTTTCCTCATGCCAAAGGAGATTTAACGCAAAGCAGTTGGAGGACAAACGAATATGAGCCTAGGATCAAGATCAAGGAGCGGTGGCTGGTCTCGACTTTGATTGCAAGTTGATTCATTTTTCAAATAATAAAAGAATACTTTTCCCATCCCAATGCATGAGTTATCTATGGTTTGGTTAATTTATGCTTAATTTCTAACCCTTAAGTAGAAAAGTAGCGTGCATGCATTGTTGTTTGTTTTGATTGCAGGTTATCTTTGGAAGGAGCAACGCCAGCAAGCAGACAAAAGCGCAATGGAGGATCTACACCAAACGTTAGTAACAAGGTTAGTAGTTCCTTTTCCTCAAAGCGAGCTTGAAAAACAACAAAGTTAGCTCATGATAGACTCTTTGTGGGTCGATGCCTGACATCTCCTCGGGGGAGCTGTATGCTCCGACGAAAACATTGTCTATGACGCCAGGGGTTCTGAAGATATTGATAGGTATCATTTCAGTAATGGTTGCCATATTGCCCTCAGCATAGATCTTGTGTGTAGCTAAGGGATTAGTATGACAAGACCTATCTCCAGTCATAGTCACGGTGAATTCTCCTGCTTTGATTAAGCTTAACTTGGGGAGAAAGTATGATCTGTGATGAAGATCTTCCCAAGGTTTGTCTGGACTAGTCATTGCTTCGATTAATGCTTTGTTCGAAGGCAAGACTAAGTCTAACGAATCGATGTTAGAAAGAGAAACCTGAGCCCAAATAGGCTCTAGAAGTGGATTTAACTCTTGTGCGGGAGTCAGATCAGGGTTAGCTGAAGCTTGTTGGACTAAAGAGTATGCTACTTCAGCAGTCGACAAGGGCATGGACATGCCGGAGTGCCCTGTCTCATCCATCGTGGCTGATGGGGAAGGAAGAATCCAAGGATCCTTAAAGTAAGTCATACGAAACGACGAAACTTGAAAAATCTCAACCTTGTGGTGACTAGATATAAACTTGACATCGTCACGAGGAGGTGGGTAATCGAAGGTACCCATCAAGGATGGGCACAAACCAAATCCTACGTTAACGACACTGGGTTGAGGGTTATCAATCATGGGAATCGTGGATGCCCCCAAAGCTGGGTCAGGTCTAGAGAAGAACAATTGTTCGATGGTCACTATCTGGCCTTCATGTGGAAACAACAAGACTCAGAAAACTATAGCAACCACAACTTGCATAGCATAAGTCCAACTTTGACCTAACAAGAGGTTATAGTCGAGGGGAGCATCGACTACCTCTACTTCGACACACATGGTATTCCCTCCTAAATGCATAGGGAAAGAAGGAACGATGCCATGTGGTCGGAAAGAATGACCATCAAACGCAGTGAGGAGAGTAGGTGATGGGGACAAAGTAGGCTGACCAATGGCCTTCCAACATGCTAACGACATAATGCATGTCGAGGCACCCTCGTCAACTACCGTGCGGAAGATATTCAGTGTAAAAGTTTTCGTGGGATGAGCCACTACTATCTGAAACACTACGTGGTAAGGTAGACGAGGTTTTAAGTCGGTTGTATCTAACATGATAGTACCCGGGTTACAAGTCTCCGTAGAGCCTAAAGCGGTTAACAAGGCTTTCCTCTGAGAAGACCAACTCTGGAGGACCTCCAAAGCAGACATCGCACAAGGGGTTTGTGATAAATCTTCCACCACAGAGTAATTCTGGGTGGCCCTTGCGTTTGGGTTGTGAGAAACTTTCTTAAAGGCACCCTTTGGAATGCGTTTCATTGTTTCTCCCAACGTCTTCTCGATCTGTAGAGGAAGAGATGGGAGCTCAGCTTCTTTACCCTTCTTAGAAACGCTTGGTTTACTATAGTCATGTGCTCTAGTTGTTATGAAAGCATCACCCCTAACCATATATATGTTCACGGATGAGGGATTTTTTGGAGGAGGGCAGGTTTCTTGGCTGCCCCCTTCAGCACTTGTAGAGGCTTGAGTTAAAATTTTCCCATGTTGAAAGGGATTAGTCAACACTGCCTGCTGTTGCTGTGTGACAAACTTTTGGGCCTCTGCAAGTCGAGGACAAAGATGGGTCGGGTGGTCTTCCGCACACAAGTTGCACAGATACCTCGCCTTCCATTTCTCCGTGGTGTCCCCGCCAACATTATCAGTGGGTTTTTTATCCCCCTTACCCTTCTTTCGTTGTTTTTTCTTCCCTTCAGGCTGCTGGGTGGTCTTTGGGTTAGTCGACTGCACAGAGTGTACGTCCGACGTTTGGGTAGGAGGAACAGCCAAATTAGTAGTCTGGTTGGCCGCTGAGTGTTGGATAGATAACTGTTGCAATTGTTTTGTCAATTGCTCAACAGGCTTGGTTTGTGCTGAACCAACAATACCATCGGCATGTGGTCCATCTCTATGTCTAGTTTTATCCAGTATCGATCGTGGTGCATCTGGCAAGATGTTGTATAATAAAATAGACTGAGAATAGATGAGCTCAAACTGTTGAGCCCTCATGATGGCATCTTCTTTGGAGAAAACCCCAGAAGTTGTGACGTCTTTGGATAATTGTGGGACCAGAGACTTAAGGAACCACTTAAGCAGGAATGCTGGTGGGACTGGTACTTTAATTAGACTCTTCCGGCATCTCCACTCTCGGATGTGATTAGAGATATGGTCCACTGTTGTCTGTTCGAAATTGGAGAGCAACTCTGTGCCAGCGTCGTATCTCACAGGTAACTGGAAATGGTTAAGGAAGGCCATCGCCAATTCACCAAAAGACGAGTATCTTGAGCGATCGAGATCGATGTACCATTTCGTGGCACTCCCAATAAGAGTGCGTTGAAACAATCGCAGCTGTACGGAGTCATATTTCAATGAGTTAGATGAACACCAAAGATGGAAGGTAGTCACATGATCACCAGGATCTTCGTTAGGCTTGGCCTTGAACTTTGGAATGTCCGAAGGAAACTTCATTGGCATAGGAGGCCAACGTGGATCATGAAAAATAGGATCATTTAACAACCATGTCAAATCTGGCAAGTGTAACGTCACTAGGAATGGTAGTTTGGGTTGCTGCTGATAACCTGGGAAGAAAGGTCCTGGAGTTTGACTGGCACCAGGTTGCCGGGAAAAGTTTGGCTGCTGGCCCAGATTCTGGTAGAAACCATGGCCCTGACCAACATAAGAATTTTTCATCTGTGGAGACATCATTGGCTGATTTCCCATAAAGGACATAGAATGTTGGGCATGCATCATGTTTGAAGGACTTTGGGAAGGATTACCCCATGTCGGTCCTGATGGGAGAGGCATAGTAGTCTGTCCAGGGTTCCATTGACTGTGGAAAGAATTACCCCAGAACGACATTCCAAAGGAAGGAATGAATCCTTGTCTTGAGTTCCAAGGTCCTGCTATATGTGCCCCCGGCATAGGAATAGTACCCTGTACCAGAGTAGACTGTCCAAAAATGGGAGTGCCCCTAGATGGGAAAGCAGTGGATGAAAAAGTGTTGTTACCAAACATCCTGTTCCAAAAAAATAGTGACGAACCTACCGACATACTGTGCACAGGTGTTCCTTGACTCCCGGCTCCAAATAAACTAGTGTGTGCAGGCTGCCCAGCATACTGCTGATGCGGACCACCAAGCAAAGGGGACGAAGGAGGAATATGAACTCTGGTGTAAGGAAAAGCGTTAAAAGGGATAGGAGTGCCCCCAAGTTGACCTTGCAGAGGAGCGTTAGAGGTCTCTGCCCCCAGACCGAAAGTCTGTAAAGTGGAGTAAGTGAGTGCAAGACTTGTACCCGAACTAGGCATACCGTAGGAGAATGGAGGGTCTGTCGCACTAGGTGTGAAAGGGGTTGTGGCCGCCACCATAGACGGGGTTGGTCCACTGTGTGACGTAGTTGTGGTCGAGACCATGGTGGCTCGGACGGACGGCGGTAAGTTAGGAGATGATTCTCCTATGGTAGCAACTGTGGTGGGAATGGAAGAATTCCCAGAAGAAGTAACAACATTTGTTTCCATAGCCATGTGAGGCACTAACAAGCGTTCGTAAAATTGGATTGGTACAATAAATTGTGGCCAAGTATCAGTGGTTGGGGTTTCAACCGAGCCAAGATTGGTGGTTGATTCCTTTGGGAGTTTTTCGGGCACAATGGTTTGTAACTTGGTCGCTTCAAAAGACCCTTGTTGGTCTAGCTTCCGCCTCAATGGTGGCGGGGGTGGCTCCAGTATAAAAGACGGCAGGCCCAAAAGCCTTCGTGACCGATGGAGCTCGGGATCCTCCACTATGTGAGAATATCCAAGACACACTAAGGTATTCTACACGTTCAAACAGTAACACACACTAACAAAGAAGCCCCTAAGAGATAAGACAAGCAATCACTAAACTATTTTGAAGAACATTTACAACAACCAACACTAGAGAAACTTATCGGTGCAAGTGCAACTCGAACATAGAATCACCCTCTGGGTATACTCTACAAAGCGTGGCCCAATTTCTATCCTAGGTACCGCAGTATACCCCCGCAGTCACCTGTGTATGTCCCTAAAAAAGATTGGCAACTAGGTTGCCAGAACGCGAACAGTCACCAGGCGGGTATAGTCGAAAGTTGGGTAGACCACAATGAGCAGGGTATCAAGCCCGAAACCTGTCAAGGGTATCGAGAGAAAATGGTCTGGAAGACAACTGAGGACCTTGAATGGATTCTAGACCCATGAAGCCCCATGGAAAATGCAAATGACGGAATCCCAAAACAAGTCCTCGATATGTGTTCTCCACTACGATTGGTTCGACTTTGGAGGGGTTATCTCTGCTACCTTTCCGCACGCGAACTCATGTTTATCCCCTGTGTTAGAGGGGGGTCCCGGATAAATTCCATGAAACTGGACTTAGACACTCCCTATCATAGACTCCAATGTTTGGTTTTGAATGGCCTTAGAGAGTTTCCTCTCCAACCTAATCCAAGGCCCTAGTCCTGAACTAGTTTGTGAACCCTACAAACAAAAAGTCTAATAGATTTTAAATTAGCGTTTCTTTTATGGGATTTCTTACGTCACAGGGTATGGAGGTGAAACTGATGATGTGTAAAGACGAAAGAAAAAATGAATGAAAAAATGCTGGAAACAAAATGCTTTTACTAAATGCAAAATTTCAGCGACTTTTCACAAAGAAAGATTTCTTTTTCTTTTCAATTTTTTTCTAAGATTTTATGCAGAAATCATAAAGGAGTTTCACTCGAATACGAGCTACTTATACTCTAAATGCATTGTGAAAACTTATGAAATAAAAGACTTCTCTCTAGCTAATGATGCAGAAACACACTCCTTAAACAAAGAAGAAAATGAAAAGAGATTTTTTTTATTTTATTTAAGTGAAAATAAAGAAACAAAGGGAAAATACTGACAAACACAAAACCAAGAAAAACAAATTCTGGATTAAAGTGCAGATCGAAAAGAATCAGAGCAAAGACACACAATGGAAATCAAGAAAGTAAAGACTCTTACGCTTGTCTAAAAACCATACTATCAACTGAGAAAAAACAGGCTAAGGGTAAGAGGCCCTAACCTACTAACTGTTCAACCCTAGACTCAAACACCTGAGAGGAACACTTCTCACCAAAGGAGGGGATGACTGCCCTGCCCTGAATAAAAAGCATCCTGTTAGACATGCTACTGTCACTAAAACAACACGCATACGAACGCGTGCTGAGCTGAAATAGGATGCATGTACACGCGGTCCGACCTTGTACAGGCCGCGTGTATGTATAACTTCTAAGACAAAGATAAAAATAGGCAGTCCAGACCAGGAAGAGGCCTCTGGTATTGACAACCAGGGTCCCTTGAAGGCTTGGATGCTTTTTCTAATAGAAAATAAAAAATAATGCAAGTAATAACAAGGAAAAAAGGCAATCTGAAAAAGGACTGTGAACCAGCAAGACTCAAACAGGACTCTAGAAAACCCCCTGAGAATGTATAATTTTGATAGGGAAGAGGTGGACTGCCTCTACAGGTTTCTGGACTCCCACATGCTACTGTTATCCCTACAGCTAGCATTCACATGCGGGCTGTAAGAGGATAGGGTACGGGTACACGCGTGCAGGCCTTATGCAAGCCGTGTGTACCTCTGTGTGTCCCGACAACTACCATCAAGCAGAAGTCAGGGAAAACTGGTAAGAAGAACCAGGCTCCCTGCTCGCTCAGACCTTACAGAAAAAGACAGGAAAAGAAATAGACAATCTAATATTTTAAACTACCCAAAATCCTCAACTAAATCCGAAAACCCTAAAGAGTACTATCCCCAGTATGGTCGCCAATTCTGTTGTTGGGAAAAATACCTTACAGAGTAGCAAACTAGGGTCAGACTTGCATGCAGATTTTGACCGTAAAGAAATTACTTTTTAACCTACCACCCAAAACTTAAACCCCTCTTTCACAATACATGCATGGAAATGAACTACTAACCTTGTCACTGACGTTTGGTATAGATCCTCTGTTGCTCTTTTGTCCGCTTGCTGGCGCTGCTCCTTCCAAAGATAACCTGCAATCAAAACAAACAACGATGCATGCACACTACTTTTCTACTTAAGGGTTAGAAATTAATCATAAATTAACCAAACCATAGATAACTCATGCATTGGGATGGGAAAAGTATTCTTTTATTATTTGAAAAATGAATCAACTTACAATCAAAGTTGAGACCGGCCACCACTCCTTGATCCTGATCCTACGGTATGCCTAGTTTGGGTACAAGTCCTGCACTCACTTACTCCACTTTACAGACTTTGGGTCTAGGGGCAGGGAGCTCTAACGCTCCTCTGCAAGGTCAACTTGGGGGCACTCCTGTCCCTTTTAACACTTTTCCTTATGTCGGAGGTCATATTCCTCCTTCGTCCCCTTCGCTTGGTGGTCCGCATCAGCAGTCCACCGGGCAGCTTGCACACACTAGTTTATTTGGAGCTGGGAGTCAAGGAACACTTGCACATAGTATGCCGGTAGGTTCTTCACCGTTTGTTTGGAACGAGACGTTTGGTAACAACACTTTTGCATCCACTGCTTTCCCATCTGGGGCCACTCCCATTTTTGGACAGTCTACTCTGGCACAGGGTACTATTCCTACGTCGGGGGCACATATAGTAGGACCTTGGAACTCAGGACAAGGATCCGTTCCTTCCTCTGGAATGTCATTCTGGGGTAATTCTTTCCACAGTCAATGGAACCCTGGACAAACTACTATGCCTCTCCCATCAGGATCGACATGGGGTAATTCTTTCCAAATTCCTTCAAAGACGATGCATGCCCAATATCCTATGTCCTTTATAGGAAATCAGCCAATGATGTCTCCACAGATGCAAAATCCTTATGTTGGTCAGGGCCATGGTTTCTACCAGAATTCGGGCCAGCAGCCAAACTTTTCCTGGCAACTTGGTGCCAGTCAAACTCCAGGACCCTTTTCCCCAGGTTATCAACAACAACCCAAACTACCATTCCTGGTGACGTTACACTCGCCAGATTTGACAAGGTTGTTAAATGATCCTATATGTCACGATCCACGTTGTCCTCCTATGCCAACGAAGTTGCCTTCGGACATTCCAAAGTTTGAGGCCAAGCCTAATGAAGATCCAGGTGATCATGTGACTACCTTCCATCTTTGGTGTTCATATAACTCATTGAAAGATGACTCCGTACAGTTGCGATTGTTTCAACACACTCTTATCGGGAGTGCCGCGAAATGGTACATCGAGCTTGATCGCTCAAGATACTCTTCTTTTGGCGAACTGGCGATGGCCTTCCTTAACCATTTCCAGTTACCTGTGAGATACGACGCTGGCACAGAGCTGCTCGCCAATTTTGAACAGACAACAACGGACCATATCTCTGATTATATCCGAGAGTGGAGACGCCGGAAGAGTCTAATTAAAGTACCAGTCCCACCAACATTCCTGCTTGAGTGGTTCCTTAAGTCTCTGGTCCCACAATTATCCAAAGACGTCGTAACTTCTGAAGTTTTCTTCGAAGAAGATGCCATCATGAGGGCTCAACAGTTTGATCTCATCTATTCTCAGTCTGGTTTATTATACAACATCCTGTCGGATGCACCACGATCGATACTGGATAAAACTAGACAGAGAGCTGGACCACATGTCGATGGTATTGTTGGTTCAGCACAAACCAAGCCCGCTGAGCAATTGACAAAACAATTGCAACAGTTATCTATACAACACTCAGTGGCCAGCTAGACTATTGCTTTGGTTGCTCCTCCTACCCTGATCCAGGTGGATATCGGTGGCCACCCACCTTCTCCAACTGGCCCAAAACATGTTTCTGGCAATTTTGGTAATTTACTATTTTTAGCAGTTTTTAACTTCCAGGGCCATTTTGAGGCCTTAAACGATGTTTTTTGGGAAAACGGGGAGCAACATGGATCGTAGATCAATGTTGCTCCAGCCAAAATTTGTAGTTCTCGGATAGATCTTTCCAACGAGCTATCATACGCCTAAAACGAAGATCGT
>CBVK0100135270.1:0-14456 GCA_900067695.1 Picea abies | reverse complement strand
ATGTAATTCTTCAAGACATATAAGAAAAAACATTCAGTGGTTTTCTCCCGCTTTGGGTTTCCACGTAAAACACTGGTGTATTGTGTATATGTATGATTGTTCATTTGTTCATTGCTTACTTACTCTGCAATTATTGGATGATAATTCCACATTGATACAACACTTGAATTATATTGTTAAAAATGATTAAATTTCTCTATTACTGATTCACCCCCGCTCTCAGTAATCCAACAATTTATATTTCTTGAAATTCCCGAAGCGCGAAGCTCTGAAGTGACCGTTAAAGGTTTTCTTTTAAAATTCAGGTGGCTTTTATATTCCGGAGATCACAAGAACCGTTCGATCAACTTAGTGCAACTCATCAAGAGGAGACATTGTAAGCGCCTTATTAATATATAACGACCAAGGATTTATTTAATTAAAAGGCAATTTCCTAAGTTTTTTGGTGAAATTTTATTCCTAAGAGGCAGAAATAAAAGAATAAAAGTTCAAATTTACAAGTATTCTAACATAGGCTCCATCTGGGGATTGTGGCTCCCTGTGAGGCATGAAAGAACAACATACTAGGTGCCTTTATTTGGTAAATGGAGTCATTATTTCTTTACTTTTTTTTTTTTTTGAAAAACATTTTCGGGTTTTATTTAAGAATTAATCATACATAGAAAAAATGAACTCATCCAAATCCAAAATCTTTAAAACACATTTAATGATTGATCTCAAGTTAGGATAATAAATATTTCCCTTTCTTAAAATTGATTTTAGAATTGTTTAAGATAATGAAAGTAATTTTAACTAAAATATCAGGCTTCGACCGACTTTGTTCTCTTCAAGGTTAAACATTTGTAACATATTTATTTAGGGAATCCCTAGTTGGTTCAGGATGAAAATATCATTGGAAAGAGAACTAGATAACATAGTATGATATATAGATATGTATCACAGCCTTACAAATATCATAGATATCGGTTCACTACCATCAAGTCTGTTAAGTAACCTGATGAAGTTATCTACTTTTCCCATTGAATTTCCTTTCATCACTTCAATTAACGAATTTGCATTTCACTAAGATGAGGGAAAACAATATATGAATTTCCTTTCATCATTTCTTTTAGACAAGATGGGGGCAATCAAATTATGAATTTCCTTCCACCATTTGTCTTGGATTTTAACATTTTGAAGTGGGGGCAATCAATTTGTATGTAACATACAAGGGATGATATATGTTTAAAATCTTTAAAATGAAAAAGAAGACATGTCTACAATTTTAAGAATACTATGAAACTAACTTTCTTCCAATTTTCAGTACACCTTCGCCTATAAGAGATTTTTTTTGGGAATTTCAATCATTTCAGAGATAAACCTTGAGCGAGTTTGTCAGTTTAAAATATGATATGAGAGCTAAAATTATGAGGATTAGCCTAGACATAATTTTTCAATTAAAATCAAAAGAACGTAAAATTTTTCTCCTAATCTTGTTTTCAAAATATGCTTTTGAGTTTTCAGAGTCAGTCTAAGTCTCTTTATTTTTATGAAGACTAAAATGATTCAAAATGAGAAAGAAAATATGGAGTGGAAAGAACTTGGGGAGAGACAGAAATAACCAAATCAATGATTTGGGGGATTTGAATAAAAAATGTCCTAATCCCACATAAGTTTGTGTATTAAATATAATCTTTTACTATGCTCTGTCCCATAGTTATTATAATTGTTCATATTTCTTTCGAGTTTATTTATTATTATTTTTATTTTTTATACCAGAGATGGCTTTAGAATTTATCAGCATGACACTTTGAGTTATATTTTTCTACATCTCCATTTTTTAGATCAGGTGATAACATCATCACGAGAAAAACTTCCTTCGCATTTATTTCAATCAATTTTTAAATTTTATTCGGACTGTAAAGAAGAATAGGTACTCATACCTTATTTTTCTTTTGAATTTTCAACAAGGAATATTATTTATTTATCACTTGTTTTTAGAGAAATAAAAAATACGAAAAATATGAGTGTCAAGTTTTTCTTGATCCTCATCTCTTGTTCAACAAGATCTATTCTACAAAAGGAATGAAATACAAAATATTAGATAATCATGTAGAATAGAGATGATACATGATGCAGTTATTTTTCATTTCAGTAGTCCTCAAGAAGCTTTTAATATATTCTATGTATTATCTTGATTAGCCACTGGATGAATTTTATTTTACAATGCAATTTATTTTTCTTTTTCTAAATTTATTTTAAAATGAAGTCAAACAATCATAATTTTATTGAAAATATTTACAACAATTAATCAAATCACTCCGATAATTTTCAAAAATAAAAGAAAAATGGAAAATTAAAATTGCCAATGTCAATCCAATCCGATATATACAATGGAAATCTAAAAAGTAACTACTGCATGAAATGTTTTAGATAACGACCATTGATAGGGGCCTCAAGAATCTCTCCATTAATATTTTCGAGGGAGAATGAGTTTTTTCCCTCTGCAGCTGTAATTTTGAAGGGTTTGAACCAGAGATGATTGAATTTCCCATGATTCCATGCATCTTCCTTTCTAGCTTCCCATTTTAATACCAAATTGCAGGAAGAAACTCCTCGTATTTACCTTTCTTATCAAAAAGGGATTTCATGTTATCCTAGTATTTTTGGAGCTTATCATCCACTTCTACAATGTTTTGTTGTACTTCGATGATTTTATTTATTCTTCTCATAATATCGTTCAACTCTTCATTCACATTCTACCATAGTTTCATCATAGGAAGAGCGAGATTAATATGAAGAATAACATCGGTACCATAAACTAATTGAAATCAAGAGACACCTATATATTTTTTGGTGACAATTCTGTTTTCCCATAAGGCATATTTTAAGTGTATATGCCAAGATTTTTTTGTTTTCTGTCAAAACCTTCTTGATTATCGTCATCAAACTCTTATTAGATGATTCTGCCAACCCATTTCCTTGAAGATAGTAGGTTGTAGAATGACCTAAAATAATATTGTATTTTTGACAAAAATTGATCCTTGCAATAGATTTAAAAGCCTGAGCATTATCAATGACTATTTTCCTAGGACAACAAAATCTTTCTAGGATGTTTTCTTCCAAAAAGTTTATCACTACTGAATCTGTAGCATTCCGAGTTGGAATGGCTTCAACCCATTTCGTAAAATAATTAGTAGCGGTCAAAATCCATCTGTGTTGAGCACTCGATTATGGATGAATTTCTCCAATGAAATCTAAACCCCATTGTTGGAAAGGAGCTTCATCTTTTACTGGAATTAAAGGTAAGGTGGGAAGATTTTTCTTACCAGCAAACAATTGGCATGAATTGCAATCTTTGACCCTTGTATTTACATTAGTGAACAATTTTGGCCAATAATATCCCGCCCTTAAAATTTTGTAAGCTGTTGCTCTCTAGGCACGATGTCCTCCGCATACTCCTTCATGAAATTCATCAATGACACCTTCTGTTTCGGATTCTATAAGGCAATATAACAGGAAACCCAGAGGATATATCTAGTATAACTTGCGATCAATAATGGAATACTTAATTGCATGTAACTTTAAATTTCTTTCCTTAGAAGGAGTTATATCATTCGGACAATGAAGAGTAAGGAGATATGAAACAATGTCATTGTACCAAGACGAGGAGGAAAACTTATCTTCAATCTGAATAATAAGCGCTTGATCATCAATTTCCTCTATATCTAAGAGAGAATCATGAGACTCGAAGTTATTTATTCCAAGAGGTTTGAAATTTGATTTGGCTAACAACCTTTCCGGACCTTGACCTTTCACTAGTTTGGTTGGTTTAACTTCTAAATCAAACTCTTGAATTTTATCCAACCATTTACCTATTCTTCCATCGTTGTCTAATTGAGCCAAGATATCTTTAATTGCATTTTGTTGGTACATAAGAATTTATTTTTGAGTGCAAGACATATGTTTAGAAAGCTTTGAGAGCCTTCACCATTGCATAAGCTTGTTTTTCAAGAACGTCGTATCTTAGCTCTGCATCTCTGAGGATTTTGCTAAAAAAGGTTATCGACCGTTCGAATCCTTCTTCATTTTTCTGAAGGAGCACTACTGCAATAGCATATTCATATGCAAAGGAGAAGATTAAGAACTCTTTTGTATAGTCGGGACTTACCAATACCGATGCTTCTCCTATGGCTTTCTTAACAAATTCAAATGATGCTTTTGCTTCTACAGTCCATTTTACCTAACTGTCCTTTTTTAGCATATCTGTAATCAATTTGATTATTTGAGCAAAATTAGGAATAAATCTCCTCAAAAAATTGATTTTCCCTAAAAAAGATTGAATCTCTTTTCTATTTCTAGGAATAATAATTAGATCAATAGCTTCAACTCGTTTAGGATCAACTTTAATTCCATCCTTTGAAACTAAATGCCCTAAAAGTCTACCTTCCTGCATGGAAAAGTGTGATTTTTTTGGGTTTAGAGACAAACCAAACTTTCTACATTTTTCAAAAGTTTGTTTGAGGTGCACCAAATTTTCTGCATCAAAGTTAGAAAAACATGTCAGATCATTTAGATAAATAACAACAAACTTATCTCTCTCACCAACGAATGCGATATCCATTGCTCTATGGAAAGTTGCTCTTGCATTCATTAAACCAAAAGACATTTTATCATACATAAAAGTTCCCCATGGAGTAGTAAATGTAGTCTTTTCTCTATCATCTTCATGAACAACAATCTGATTGTATTCCGAGAAACCATCGATAATAGAAATTCTATTAGCCCCTACCACCTTCTCTAAAACATGATCCATTTTTGGGAGGGGGTAATTATCTTTAAGAGAAGACCGATTTAGGTTCCTAAAATCGACACAGAGTCTTATCTCTTCGTTCTTCTTCCTAACAGGGACCAAATTATCCACCCATTCAGAGTATCTGAGGGGAACAATGATTTTTGCATCAAGGAGTTTTTTAACCTCCTTTTCTATTACTAGCAGAAGGATTGGGTTTATCTATCTAACCTTTTGCTTAAAAGGCTTAATACCAGGTTTTAAGGGAATCTTATGTTGAATAACAGAAGTATCCTAGGTTTTTAAATCTTCGTAAGACCATGCAAAAATATCTTTATAATGTTTAAGTAACTCAACATACTACTATTTATTTGAGTCGGAAGATATTTGGATATTTTGACCATCCTGGGATTTTCATTTGTTCCTACGTTACAATCTTCAACCTCTTCAGGTTCAGGCTGCAAAGTATACTTTAAAGGTATATCATTTTGGTCAAATAACCTTTCTAAAGGGATAAGATCTTTGGGAATTTGATTTTTTTTAAGTAAAATTATTTGGTGATTTGCAATTTTATCTTGGAACTTTTCTGGATTTTCTCCTTCCTGCATAATCCAAGCAGGATCATTCTGATTTTCTTGATCAATGTGGGTCTCTGTTGGGCTCGTAATTTGGTTGTTTTATGATGATGATTGAATCCTTTTTGTACTGGTATTATATGTGTATTTAACCATTTTGAAGAAGTTTTGAAGGATTTTATATCAATTCGTCATAGCTTTATATCAGGTATGTGCAATTGAGGTTTTGTGATGGTTTTAAGTTTAATTCAATTTGATTTAATGATTATGGGAAGCTAATGCGTGATATGTGTGTCACAGGGTAAATTCGGAAGGCGTTTTTCTATCCAGTATCTCATCCGGTACTCCATCTGGCATTGCGTCCGGTACTTCATCTGACACTGCATCCAGCACTAGGAGCGTGGGTGAGTTGGCGATTGTTAAATTGGCGGGTTATGCTGGGCGAATCAGCGACATGGGTTTTGTTCACCCTTGTGGCCTCCAACCACTGAGCTCTTGACATCTTGGATCAAACAATTATGCTGAGCGTTGAGTGGCTTGTTCAGTTTCTAGAAGCCAAAGGCAGTTATAGCGTATTTAATGGGATTTCCCATTTTTAGAGGAGGTTGACCTTTCCAGTGGTCGACCTCTTGACTTGTAATTATTATAAATACCACAATAGTGGTCAGAAAAAGTGTCAAGAATTGTTAGAATCATTTTGTTGTGTAAACTCAGACATTTCCACAAACTTGTGCTAGACTGTGTTTTTTATTTAATGACCAGAACCGTGCTGATTTAGCTGACAATTTTCTATTGAGGAGTAGCCACGACTTGCTCGGGGGCCCAAGTGGTCTGGGTAAATACTTAGATAGATAGCTTGTATATTTCGGTTGTGCAATTGTCATTTCCTTCATTTTCCATTATATGTGTTTTTATCATTTTACATGCTGTGTGTTTGTTGTTCATTAATTAATTATTTAAATTTCTTTTTTGTAGGATGCTTGTAGGAGATAGTTGTTAATATGCTGTTTCTTTTAGTCGTTAGTAAATAGCTTGCAAGCTTCTAACCTTGTTGTGTGTTAAATGTTAAAGTGAATTCTTGTAGGCTAAAATAGAATAGCTAAAACAGAGCATTAATTTAACACAGAGTACATAATTTCTTTGGCAAAGTTTCGATGGATTAATAGTTGTGAGTTTTGTTAATTTAATTCTCATTTTAGTCATGCTTTTCATGAATCTAGTTTGCTTATCAATTTGTTGTAGTATGTTAAGGTAGAAGTAGAATTTGAATTATGTTTTTATAAGCATTTCAATTTGCAATTTGAGTTTTTTTTAATAATAGGATTAGCTTAATTTAGTTTATGAAATTTTCATTCTAGATTTGAATTGCAATTTTAACTAGAAGTTTGAGTTTGAGTTAAGCTTTTAGTTATGAGTTTCTAATCGTATGAATTTGATTAAATAGCATAAGAGTGCATTTGAATTAAGTAGAATAGTGTTTTCCTATTATTGATGATTAATGCATAAATTGAGACATCACATGGATTTTTCAGGATAGTTGATATTTCTTCTATGATGGCTAAGCTCTCGTTAGATTGCTTGATTCATACTTTTCGTTTCTCCATAGAAGTTAATATTGAATTTATTCCTCTTGAGCTATCACTAATCGTTAGATGCCATCGTGATGTCATAAGACACCGAAGACATAATCATCATATTTGAAGTTTCTTGTTATTGTAGATTAAGAGTAATCGTTGATTAATCATTGAATACTGTCATGATGCTATTAATTAAATAGGTTAAGATTTCCCTTTATAGATTAGAAGTAATCATGAGTTTTATCTTAAGAATAGAGTTCACTTGCTGAATAGTTTTGAATAGTTACCTATTGAGTAGCTTGATTAGTTTACTTGATGCATAATTTTTAATTGGTTAGTTGTTTGCTTACTTACTTGTTGCTGCTCATTAATTTGAATAGATTGATTAGATTAATTTTCTGTTGTTGTTGCTCATTAAGTTGAATAGATTAAATATATCACTTTCTTTTGCTTATTAGATTAATTAGCTTAACTTGTTCAAAGTAGGGTTTTCAATTGCTTCTTTAGGAACAATCCATCGATCCATTGTTTAAAAGTTGCCTAGGGTAAATAGTTCAAGTTTCTGGATATGGTTTGCTCATTGATAGTCTTTGCTTAAGTAGATTAGCCCTCATATAGACCATCTCTTATTTAGACTATACTTCCTCTAGCTTTTCTGCCTTGGCACATATAGTGCTACAACTTGAAGTTTACTTACCACGGGTTGACAATTTAATTGAGGGATTTAGTGCATATAGAACACCCATCATTTTTGGCGTCGTTGTAGAGGAGTTGTCTCAAGGTAGGAAATATTTAGGAGATAGATCATTTCTAAACCCTAGCATTAGTTTGGTGGCGGGGGAACTTTAAGATGAGAGGTAAGAACCTGCACATCTATTATAATAGGTTCCCCCAAACCCAATGGTAGTTTTTATTTTTTGTTTGCTTTCATGAAAAAACCTAGGGACCCAAAGGGCAGATACATTAAAACCAAATCAGACCTTTCAACCAAGGTTCCTTCCAACCTTTTTGGGGGAAGGAACATTCCACTCATAAACACCGCAGACCGATACCGAAAAACATGAGCTAGCTCAACCCAAAGAGCTAAAGCGGTCTCTGAAGAGACTAAAATAGAGAGCACTATAGAACATAAAATTGAAGCATCATTAATAGTGGGATAGGAGGCAAGACCACTCGAGCCTTCCGTAAAACCAACCAACACAAATTTTGTTTTCTTACCACCATCAGGAGATCCTAACTTTGTAGACATCATAGACCCTGACCATGTGAATACTTTGTTTGGTAGTTCAACCAATATAATTGTTTCTCAAATTGAGATAGAAAAATTGGCACCAATAATCTCAACTAGCTCGAGTAGAGTCCCAGACATCCAAGCAGTAGGAATACCTTCCCATCAAAGGGATACCTTTCTTAGACAAGAACCTTGGGGTAATTTGTTCTCTTCAAGGATAAAACCACCTACGTACCCTCTTTTTGGAAACCAAACTAGTATGGATGATCAAGAGGATCACAACAATGTAAGACACGAGGAGGGAGAAGAAGCTGGAAACCAAACCGAAACCACCTCCGGGTTTCCAATTTGGACACCACACAAAATGTCAATATGAAAAAAATTCCCCTCTCGGCACTGCCCACCTTTTACGGTAAGAGCAGTGAAGACCTGAATACCTTACTATTTGAGTTCGACATCTTGTGTAGGAGCTACAACTACTTACAAAATGCCCAGAAACTAAAACTCTTTCCTGCCACCCTCAAGGACTCTGCACTGAGATGCTTCATGGGGTTGGGAGAGTCCAGTATTAGGTCTTGGGAAGCCATGAAAGATATATTTCTTAAGAAGTATCAATATTACTGCAAATCCAAGGATTCTCGTAATGATATTTTCAAAGTCCAACAATTAGAGGACGAGAATCTCGAGGATTACATGGAACAATTTGCTTATATCTCACAGAAATCGAAATACCATGACCTTCAAGATGATGCAGTTAGGGCTCTTTTCCTTAAATGGATTTGAGAGGAATACCTGGAGATACTTAACCTTATGGCATCAAGTGACATCTATGTTGAAGGAAAATCTCCCTGCGGACAGGTAGATCTCCTCAAAGAGCTAGACTCTTAACTCTAAGACAGAAAGTGCTTATCATGGTCACTGACTTCCTTTTAGATCTAGGTGGCCTAGTGCGTGAGAAGGAAGGAGAAAAGAAGTACCTTTTACCGGTGTTTGTCCCTGCACGCTCCGAGTTGAGCTCCAATCTTTCGATTCTCGATAAACCCTATAGACAAACAAAGTACGACCACTTCCTACTCTATCAAGATTAGTCCAAAATAGGTCTATCTACTAAAGAGACAAATTCATGTGAGATTGAACACGAATTAGAAAGAAACATGCCAAGCAAATTATATTAATGAGGACAAAACATTGCTTACAACCATAGATGAATTGCAGCAGTTTCGTCAAGTCCTCCTTGTCTACCCCTTGCTCAAAAGATCCACAATCTGGATGACAACAACTTTACTGATTACTTTCCTCCAGTTCACTGTATGTTTCCTATGAGATCATAGGTTTCATGCTTCCAATTCTTCCTTTCAGCACCACTTATAAGATCATAAGTTTGGTGTGATTCTCCCTTTTCTAGTCCCCTTTCACCATTAGAAAGCTTGCTTATATAGCCTTGGAGAGGCTTTAACCACTTGAGATATCCTTGGGGAAGTTGAGGATTTGCCTCCTTCAGTTGAGGATCTGCCCTAAGATCATGGATGGACTAGGGATTCGAATCCAACTGCCTTCCAAGAATGAAAATATCCTTCCCCCATTCATCTCAACAACTCAACTGCTGCCCAGAATAGGTAGCTCTCCCTCAAAAGGGCCATCAGAGCGCTACAACGCTCCCCAGTAGGCTTAAGGGGGGCGCCAATGCTCCTAAAGACACCAGCGCTCCCTCAAAAGGGCCAAAGGAGCTTTATAACACTCCCAGACAGTGTAAGGGGGAGCGCCAATGCTCCTAGAAGAGGTATAGGGGAGCGCTCTCCTTCAAAAGCTTAGTTTTTTGAGTGTTTTTAGATGGCAAAAGGTTCATGAGCCTGCTGACTCATTTCTCCTCTTCCAAATCAAATGTTTGAGGTGTTTTAAGTGTCTTTCTCATGTCGTTATAGACATGACATAGGCATCATGGCAGTATGATTCCCTGACACTTGCGACACTTGTGACACTTGTAATGACGACACTTGCGACACTATTGAAGTGAGTAATTTTGACGTGTAATAGATTGCCCCCCAAAGTATGAAGTTAGAAGACAGGAACTGATAACTGAAATGCTTTGTAGACTTTCAAGCAAGGGTATAGACGCAGAGAACCTGACAAAAGCTGCACACAAACATCCAACAAATATTATGACATGTTCCAAACCCAAGGCATGCATACCTATGCTTGGCTGATCAAGACTTGCAAGATATGGCCGCCATAAAATACACTGCGGATCCATAATTGTATTGATAAAAAGGTATAGCCACTGAAAATACACTGTGGATCTATACTCTTATGACCTGAAATGATCGTAGCCATGGAGAATACACAGTGGATCTATGAGATGACAAGACATAGCCACGACCGATACAAAGTGGATCTATGTAACAGTATATGTGTCATTGTTCAAGAGAAACTCCTTTGCAACCTGTGCAAAGTACATATCAAAGTGATCACTCAACCCAGGGTCTTCTTACCAATCCCGATGTAGTATGAATCTAACCATGCGAATAGATGTCCTGATGTCGAACATGGCAGAAACCACTTGATTACCGGTCAATGATGTGAATCGTTAAAAAGCACGAGGGAGATCACCATTAATGTCAATGATTCCCAAGGTACCCTAGTACATTCCAACGAATGTGAATGGATGAGTTGGAGTCAAACATCCATGGAATCATCCGATCAGAGGTCAATGGTGTAGACCTGTTGTCAGACGTGAGGAGGCCTGCCATTGAGGCATGCAGGTCCCAAAGTACTAACTGGTTTCTAAGCCTAGTTCCTGGATAATGTGTTGAAGTCGACAGTAATAGACTTGTCGAGGGAGGGCCTTGATGTATCCCCCATCAACGACATGAAACGGACACAGAGATGTAATTGGTAAATCACATGAACATGGACTGACACGAGTATTGAGACAAGATATTTGTGATGGCTGACTCTCGAGGCAGATACTTCCCTTGAACACTGAGGCACGAGAGCAGAAACATGACATGGACCAAAACTTGATGATGCAGTGGATGTTGTGACTTATGTCAGGTGACCCAAAGGAGTGAAATAAAATCAAAGGATTGGCTCATTGCAGAGGTTCAACAGATTATAATGCGTGCAAAAGACAAAGTACCATGTTCAAGGGCGACTCTAAGAATTACTTGGTAATGTTCTCAAGAGACTGCTTGGCTTGCTTCTTTCAAATTTTCCCCCATCCATATAGATGAGTACCTCTTTTTAATTTAACGAGCTCAAGGAGGGTAACACATGCTCGATATAACTCACCTTTGGTAAGTTCCTCTTCCTTTGTTTAACGAACTGGAAGAAGTAAGGGTTCGGTCCCGTACGGGCCTATCGATGTTCATTTTAGCGAGTCCAAAGAAAGAAAATTCAAAGGTTTTTCATGATTATAAAGTCTGGAAAAACACTTACAAGGGAACTCTCTCAGTTCCTTTTTCGTAAAGTAGTCTGACGAGACCAAAAAAGAGATAAACTATCGCTCAACAGACATTTTATTCAAATACTTTAACGAGCGTGAAGAGAACAAGTTCGCTCGGTAATCTTTTCATGTTTAGAGAGTCTGAAAGGGACTTAAAGATGACTCCAATGTTGTCCTTTTTCATAATGTTAGTCTCGCGAGGCCGAAAAAGAGATAAATTATCACTTGAAAGACGCCCTTTCAAACCGTTTAATGAGTGGGAAAGGAAGCAAGATCACTCGACAATCTTTTCATGTTTAGAGAGTCTGAAAAGAGCTTAAAGGAGACTCCAGGGGGTTCCTTTTTCGTATGTCCATACAGGTCCGAAAAAGAGATAAAAGTCTACCTAGATGCATTCTCATGTATTTACAAGCACGAGAAAGAAAAAAGACTAAGCTCGGTATGCCCCCAGCTCGAAAGCTAGTGGCTTAACTCTAGAAAGATCATCAAAGGCTGGAGACATGCCCTCCAAGCTTCAATTCATTCACCGGCTCTAAGGTCGTCACCAATTTCTCTAGTAGATGAGAAAAAGGAGAAGGGTGGATGAAAAGAAGGTTCAAGAGATGTGATTGTTTCATTTTTTAACGAGCTTGACACAGGAAAAGAACTATGCTCAAGACCTCTGTTTCATTTTTTAACGAGCTTGCCACAGAGAAGAGAAACTATGCTCATGGTTGCTTCTTGATCATGGCTTCCAAGAGGATAACGCTATGGAAGGATACCATGTCAAGGGATAAAACTCAGTCATGGCTTCCAAGAGATCTTCGCCGGATGGAAGACAATCACTTTGGAAGGAACAAATGTCGAGGGTCGTGATAGGGGTAAGGAGATCGAGCTCCAATAACCCTACCGAAGAGATCACCATGTCAACTACCGGATCCAAATCATCGGAAGTTGAGGTCATGGGAGACAACGCCACATAATTGACATGCGACGGGGGCGATACTGTCTACATATAAGAACCACTTAGGGAGGTAACCTAGTCGGGGCCGATGAATGAAAGTTGATTAATAGTCACAATTCTTCAATTGTGAGGGAAAGATATCACGCGGAAAAGGGTGGATACAAGAGCTTTCATGGCATAGACATAATCCCTCCCAAGGAGTAAAGCAAAATCCAAGGGGTCTCGGACTACCATGACATCGATAAAGACAGTTTTCCCTCCCAAAGTTACAGGAAATTGAGGAAGGATCCCTAAAGGTTGACTAGTTCTTCTGTTAAAAGCTAACAGATTTTGTGTAACCGGTGCAAGCTGTGGACAACCCAAAGTGTACCAAGCAACAAAAGACAAAATACTAACAGACGCACCTTCATCTATCAGCGTTTGAGGAATGTCCCGACCACGAACCTGTACTGTAATCTGGAAATGAATGTGAGAGGGAAGACGAGGTCTAGTTAGCACACCCCAATAAAAAAGGATGGCTTCAATACTTGGAGGGGGTTTCACAGGAGAAGGAGGAACACCCCCTGGCACGGTAGAGTCTGTATTAACGAGAAAAACATGGGCAGTATCGGGTTTACTCTCTAGAAGGAGAGTAGGATCGACCGATGATTGGATCGGATCAACCAATGGTGGACTTGGATAGACCACTTTGGCACTCTTCAGAGGAAGAGTGGGACTGACCGAGGAAGGGATTGGATCAGTCACTTTGACATTCCTCAATGGAGGAATGGGATCGACCGATGGAGAAACTGGATAGACCACTTTGGCACTCTTCAGAGGAAGAGTGGGACTGACCAAGGAAGAATCTAGATTAGTCACTTTAGCACTCCTCAATGGAGGAATGGGATCGATCGATGGTGAAATTGGATAGACCACTTTGGCACTCTTCAGAGGAAGAGTGGGATTGACCGAGGAAGAAACTGGATTAGTCACTTTAGCATTCCTTAATGGAGGAATGGGATCGATCGATGGTGAAACCGAATCGACCACTTGAGTTTCATTCTCCAAGGGAAGGGTGGAGTCGACGGGTGGAAATGGATCGACCACTTTGGTGTCACTTTTTTGATGAAGAGCAGGGTTGATCAATGACGGAACTGGATCAACTACTTGGGTTCGTGGTTCAATCGAGGAGGAAACTAGATTGATCACCTGATCAACAGGACCGATCGGGGATGGAACTGGATTGACCAGTCCATCAACCAATGATGGGTCGGAGGAAATCTTACGATAACCTTTCGGAAGTTGAAGTTTTTCCAAAAGAGAAGAAGCCTCGTCCATGTGAGGAAAAAGGTGAGAGTAATGATTACCTTTACATAACATGTAAGGGAACTTGACAGTTTTCTTCTTCTTACCAACCTGAACATCACTAGTTGACAGGCTATCATCGACATGACCGACAGAGGCCGATGACGTGGAGGACCACATTTCTAAGACCTAGGTAAGACCGGGGAAATCCCTCAGAAAGTGGTCACCCTTACAAAGGCTGCAAGGGAATTTGGGTTTTGGATTCTTCATTTTAATCTTGTTGACCTCATCAACACTCCCAATACTATTAACAGTAACTGGTTTCTTAGAGCTAACATCTGATGTTGTTGGGGTCTTTATACTTTTTGGGTTCTTCTTCTTCTTCTCTTTCCGTTTCTTCTTCTTCTGATCAACCTGACTGCTTGCTCTAGAGCTTTCACTAGGCGAAGAAGGAGAAATGGAAGGAGACTTAATGGGTAAAGAAGGTGAAAATTTTACGTGAGGTTGATGTGTGGGTGGTGTACCAACATCTAAAGTATTAGGTGCAGTTGAAACATTGGGAGGATTCGAGATCACCGGAGTGGGGAACAACCAAACTGGTAATCCAATAGTGAGTCCTGGAAGACTCAGTGT